>RQTK01000514.1:211973-232326 GCA_003991915.1 Elysia chlorotica
ATCATCATCATCATCATCATCATCATCATCATCATCATCATCATCATCATCATCATCATCATCATCATCATCATCATCATCTATATACACACAAGCTGGGGTACCCGTTGATACTAACAGGTTGATTACAGTGGAATAATATGTAAGCCAATTCTTTTTTAAAGGGAATTTTTTGATTTCAGTAAGCCCAATGTTATTCAAAGTTTAAAGTCCAGATTTTGCGTTTTTTTTGTTGTTGTTGTGTTTTTTTAGGTCATATAGTATGGGTAAAATTTGTATCTAAATGCACTGTTCAGAGGGCAAGGATGAAAAAAAGTTTTCACTGTATAGCGATTGAAAAATTATATGTTGAATACTAACTTCCATCGGCAATAGAGTAGTTCATCCAAGCAGAACATAGTGAGCGCCTTGTCCAAAAGAGGTTCACCCTTAGACACATTCAAGAGATTATGTATCGTTCTATCTGATACCCTTAAGTATGGAGCAGAACATGTTAAAGCCTTGTAAAAAATATGTTACATCCACACACACATTCAAGAGGATAGTTATGCTTGAGTCTCAGTACAATGACCCTGCTGGTGTTGTTTTGATCGAACAGTGAAAAGCAAGGGCCCAACTTCATAAGCTTGAGCCACAGAACAATAAGTAGGGTCCGCACCAAATCTTTGAAATCTTTTTTTTCAAGACCCCAATTTGCTGCAAAAATAATGCTGCCACGAATGAACATGATCCCAAATTGAAAAAAAAATTCAAATTGCATGCGCATGTACATTTTTTGTAATATATAAACAAAACTACATACATTTTTACTATGATATTTCACGTATCAGTCATCACTGACATCTTACCTCTAGACTCCTTGCCTTCAGTTAATACATTTTTGTTCCCTCCTTATAATGCATCAACAATTCGATCTAGGAAGCTACGCTACTATTCCTGCTAATGATAGATAGACTTTACCCCTTCAAGCTCATGATTTGAAAAACATGAAACCTAATGACATCCCAATTTGTGTTGGGAAAAAATGTTAATCAATATAATCTTTGCACAAGTATATATAATTATATATCCAATATTAATTAACATTTTTTAATTACATGTATATAAAATGGGCTAGGTGTACCGTGTACGTAGACCCCCCTGTCTAGATCCTCGGTTAACGTGTACGTAGACACTATCGTTAAAAAAAACATCGCGATAACTTACTAGACTAGTTGCTTTGACCCACCTTATTATTTGTAAACAAACTGTGAACTGTAGAGACTACAACCACACCGATTGAACCACAGCATAAGAGTAGAAGTAAAACCATGGCCGTACCACTACACGTGAAAGAGAAGTCAAAATGGAAAACAATCCAACTTCCCCAGGATGTATTGAACCGAGAGGATTTCAGTGGCTTAGTAGACATACAAGAGTTAACTGATTATGAACTTGTTCCCTTTCAAGATGATTGGCAAGTAAGTGAAAACTAGAAATCTAGATCTAGCAACGTCTGTCCAAATTTTTCTATAGATCTAGACTAGTCTAGAGTCTAGGCCTACGGGCACTCCTTGAGTTTTGTGGTCCCTAACCTGTGGGCGATCAAATGGCTTGGTGGGCGGGATTCGAGGCGTAGATGAGTAGGATTCGATTACATGGGACTTGGGAGTCAGGTTCAAATAAACAAAAATTAATGAATACAATCAAATCACGTCCTGTCTTTTTCAAGTTTTTGAATCAAACAAAACATGCCAAAAATAACAAAAAGATAGAAAGTACAGCTGGCAGATATTTTAATCAATCTTAATAATAATAAAAAATAACAAAAAGACAGGGAGTGCAGCTAGCTGGTATTTTATTCAATTTTAATAATCGAATTCTGGTCGCCCACCCATTTGATCGCCCACAGGCTAGGGACCACAAAACTCAAGGAGTGCCGGCCTATGCACCAGATCTAGTCTAGGTTTAGATTGTGCAAACAAGATGTAGATTCTAGCTTACTCCTCGTCGTAATAAGAATAAGAGCTTATGTATCGTCGTAAGCCTTCTTAGTCTTATGTTGTTACGACTTGACGTAAGATTCGTCTTGTTTATGCATTCTACTCCTACTTCTTACACTGCTAGATTAGAATCTACCTGTGGGAAACAAACACAGGCCCCGCCGATACCTTCCTGAAATTTAATGGACCGTGTAGCCTACAGCCTGACGGCGACGTCCTGTTCCCAACAGGCTAACTTACCTGTGTCGTTAACAAACACTGTTGTAAACATGTTGATTTGAGGAT
The DNA here is from genome assembly GCA_003991915.1 of Elysia chlorotica. Classification (NCBI taxonomy): domain Eukaryota; kingdom Metazoa; phylum Mollusca; class Gastropoda; family Plakobranchidae; genus Elysia; species Elysia chlorotica. The sequence continues at coordinate 214,241 of RQTK01000514.1, forward strand.
TGGAATTTATCGACCATACATGCTTATTAATGTGCGTAACATGCAATATGTGGACGTTTTTCAATAATAAATTGTCAAACAATCTGCACTCTCATTCAATAGTGATGTGTTAAATATTTTCCCTATTTTTCCGTATAAATTTCCCGGTTTCATGATGACTTTATGAAGGCTTAGAGAAAATATTCTGTTCCCCCGAGATTTTTCCTGATTATTCGAATTTTCCCGATTTTGTGGGTATGACTGCACCATCATATATATATATAGGATACCAGGACTCTTGACTCAGCCCTTCACATTATATTGAAATAATTGATATTCAGTCCAATCATGGATTTTGAACCGAGGACTAGCATTTTGGCCAGTTTGCCCTCCATTTTCAGAGAGTAAAGGGAGATAAATACTGTAACTCCAATCTGATTTACACAACTATGAATCTAGTTTTGCAGGGAAGTTCATGCTTTTGCTAGGTCTATTCTAGACTTTGTTTATCATAAGATTGGTGAATTGCCAGTCGTGCCATTGTATGATTAACCCAAATATATATACTATATATATTTTATATTTTAATGTCTTTCAGGACATTGATGCTCACCAGAGCTCTAGCCCTTCAAAAAAACGGAAGATGGAAGATGAGGAAGAAGCAGCTACCACTGTTGGTTCCAAAAAAAGAAAAAGAAAAAGGAAAATAAAAGCCACTCTTGCTATGGAGACAGAAAAGATGGTTGATTCTGAAAGTGAAGAAAATACAGTGAAACAAGTTGGAAAAAAGAAGAATCAAGAGTTGAAAATTTTATCTGATAGAAAACTTACAAGCTCTGTTGATGACAATAGTATTGTGCCATCAAAGAAAAGCTCAATCTGTAACAAAAGACTGCAGTCTTGGGTTGTCACCAGCAAATCTATTGATATTGTGACAGGAGAAGATTTTCTTGAAATGGAAAATGATATGGGCACCAATTTATCTTCAACAGGTGCTAATGGCAGTGCCAAATCAAGGAGATCAAAGACAAAGAAAAAAGACAGTTTAGAAATTAAAGATACATCTTTGAATGAAGGGAGCTCATCTCTTAAAGATAGTGTTTTAGATAATAAGTCAACCAAAAAATCTAAAAAGAGAAGAAAAAAGAAAGAGAAAGCACAACACTCAAGTGAAAATTTACCAAGTGTAGTTACCTGCAAGGATGACGCAGGGGGTGACAAAGTATCACAATCTGAGACCGTGGGTAAGTGTAAAAAAAAAGATATACTCAAGTCAATACGTCATTTTGGATTTTTTGGGGCCATTATTTTAAGTTTTTGAACCATCCTATATATTTAGATTACATGTGTACGAAGTGTAATTGGTTGAAAGCTATTTTGAAATTATTAGTCTTAGCAAAAAAATATTTTAGGAAAAAGGATCCTGTTTATCTGTTACGTGTGAATAGCTATCAGGAATAATTCTGGGAAACTTGGCTTAGTTATATAGTATTTTGTAAATTTGAGAGCAAAAAGTGGCCTACTTGCTTCTTAGAAAAAAGCTGTATGTTGTTCACTTTGAAAATAAAATTTATAAGAGATTGTATTCAAATACTTTTGATTAAAAGCCTAGTTCTACTTCAGATCAAAGCAGAACACATCACACTTAAAAAAAAATAAAAAAGGAGAAAAGACCACCAAAAGAGTCCTGTGCGCATTGTTTAGCTTTCTAGAACTTCCATAAACATTTTCTAAGTTAAATTAAATGTATACATAACAACTTATTAATGAAGACTGAAGTGCATTTGTCATAGTGATAGACACAGTATAAGATACAAAGGTTTTTGTTTGTATGTTTCATAAGTTTCAAAATAGTTACACGCACTACAATAAGCAAGATTCTAATGATCTTTTTATCTTGGCATCCTTTTTATGAAGATATGACAGAGTGGAAAAGTCTGTGTGTACCAGATAAAATCTTGAAAGCTTTACAAGATCAAAAGTTTGTAAATCCAACTGTCATTCAAAGAGAAGCATTACCAAGTGCAATAAGAGATAGAAAGGACATCTTGGGGGCTGCTGAAACTGTGAGTTGATTTCAAAGTTTATGTTGCAGTTACTTTGTCTATAAAACCATTACTATTCCTTGACTCAGTTAACCTAGGTAAATGTATTCTAAACCACCAAGGGTTAAAGAAAAATAATTATCAATCTTAATTTGAAATTTAGATATGTAACTGCTTATTTGAAATCAATGTGTAGGGCAAAAGCATAATAGGTTATTTGGATGGAACATTTTATCTGAAGAAATATTTTTTTATAGACCCCCCTGCCCCCTCTACTCTCTCTCTCTCTCTCTCTCTCTCTCTCTCTCTCTCTCTCCCCTTTCAATTCCAAGGCACCCCTTGACCCCTCGTCCTAGATCTAGTAACCATAGCAATGCGTGTGCGAGCCTGTACCACTGCAAACAATTTAGCATCGCCTAAGTTTGTCCGCCGAGCAGTCACTCAGCCAGCCCGGTCTATGATCACATGCGCACAGACAGTGATGAGTGATGCAACAATGTTTGCCTAGTCTTCGCACATTCGGCGTTAGAGACTGTGTTGGGCTAGGTCTAGATGGCACACGCTGATCAGTGTGTACTGTAAAAAGTGATGCAACAATGTTTGCTTGTGTTAGACTGCATGGGCCTAGGCACAGGTGGCTCACGATGATCAGCGTGTAAATGTAACTGTAAGCCTATTGCCGTATTGGTGGCGCTGATAAGCTAGAGAGGGGTGATGGTGGGCCTTGTTAGTGATAGATTTGATGACTCATGACTGGCAGGGGTATTGCATTGCATAAGGGAGGGAGAGGTATGTCCGAATAAGCTGATTTTTCGAGAAACTCTACCACCCAGCGGCATGAAGTTAGCCATTTCTTTTCGGTTTAGCGATAGTATGCTGGCCGACGATTTCGGTTTACCGTAGGTTTCATATAAGGAAAAAAGAAGGAAACCCGCAATTATTTCGATTTCTTTTCGGTTTAGCCGTTTTTTCGGTTCAGCCGTTTTCGGTTTAAGTGTGTTCCACTGTATTATTATTTTAAGAAATAATTATCTATGCACCTTTTGCTCATGTGATATATTTAAAAATGTCATATATTTAAAAAATTGAATCACATCTAAAATCCTTTTTAACAGAAAACAGTAGCAAAAGTACATTTTGTTTTTTTCTTTAAACAGGGTAGTGGAAAGACGCTTGCGTTTGGTATACCCCTACTCTCTCGTATATTGGATATGCAGATAAGTGCAGGGTACTATGGGGATGAAGCTGATAAAGGTGATGAAAACAGTGATAATGATGTCAAACAAGAAAACTCTGCGCTGCTCTATAAGGTATTAGATTATGTTCACGTTTCAGGTTTTGATGTTCTTTTGTTTGTTTGTTTTTTAGGCTTTGAAAAGAGATTTTTGATATTATATCCTGTAATGTAAAACTTGACTACAGTATAGATGTGAGTATGTCTTATTGAAGAGAGACAAAAAAACAACATAGTTCTGTCTGTGCAAACCAGTTAAAATTAAGTAGCAGGCACTTGTCTAAACCACCAAAGGGAAATTAGTTGTCTTTATTTCAAGAAAACCAAATGGCTTTTTAAGTCTCCAATTTAATTCACTTTAATCATTCTGAAAATCAGAGGGGTGGTTAAATTTGAATTGATTTTATTTCACCAATTAGTGTTTGTAGTGAACAGTCAGTTATAGATTGCCAAAGTAGTGTTAAAAAGTGTAGCCACAATAAATGAGTTTTAAAACCTCCCACTCAGCTATTTCTGTTGTACATGTATCAGATGCTTAAAACATCCTTTAATCTCATGTCACTCATCACAACCGGTACTAAAATTTCAACATTGTAACTTCGTTTGTCATTACTTCACTGTCTTCTGTAGCAAATTGAGCCCCAATGCAAGCACGTCATCAAGGATGATTTTATTATCAACTTAGTCCCAATATTGTTGAAAAAGAAGGTTGTTAATTAAATCTGGTATGCTATTTTAACCATAAGTATGTACTAGCATTTATGGTTGTTTCATGTTTGATCCCATTTACTGTTACGAAACACTTTAGAAGGGGTTTTCATAGTTTTTTTTACAAACACATCTTCTGATAGCATGTAGCTATAAGTAGGTATTAGTATTACAGACTGATTTTTCAATTTAACCAAATGATGTCACTGATTACTTTAAAGCACAGATCTTTTTGAAAACATTAACTATGCTTTTTAAATTTTTTTTTAATTGGTTGGAAAAATAAGAAAGTTATGAATTTTTAAATTATTTATTAACTTAAGAGTTTTCGCGACACGTGGAAATGCTTAATTTAAGACCGCGTTTGACATGTCATAGAAAATCAATCAGGGGCCTATCTATGCCTGAACTGTAACAATTTAAAACAATGACAAGTAAACAGTTAGTAGAAAAAGGTAAACAAAACAGTGATAAGTAACATACTTTTAATAAGAAAACAGAAAAACTGCAATAATTTGAAGCAAAATATAAGTACATTTTGAACAAAACACCACGGTCTGATTTCTAGATCTACACTAGGTCGAGACTCGAGTTCAGTTTTGGCAGGATCACCAGTTGGACTACGGGGAAGAAGCGAAAGTTATTTTAATTGAGCACTGCGCATGCGCTTTTTCGATGCGGATTTTAAAAAGACAAAATCGCATCGAAAATTACGATGCGAATTGATAGTCCGATATGCACCAATAATTTTCGTTGGGAGTCTCAATGCTATCCGAATGGACATTGATGTTGATTGTGAATGGAGATAGATAAAGTTGATTTAACTTATATCAGATAATAAATAAAAGAATTAAAATGTTTTGTGAAATGGCTAATACTTTGATATCACTTTCAATAATGAATCTTAGAAACCTCCAATGGCACTCATCTTGGAACCAACACGAGAGCTAGCAGTGCAAGTGCGAAAGCATTTGGAGGCAGTTTCCAAGTATACAAAAATTAAGGTATATCTAGGAAATTTTTAATTTTGTTTGTTTGTTTGTAGTTTTATGTTTGTTTAAAAAATTGTAGGACACTAGTATTCGAAAAATCAAAACATTTTAAAACTGTTGCCTTTTTTTGGTTGTGTATAGTATTCTTGTAAATGTACTCTGATCACTTTAGATGATTTTTATTTTCTTCATTAGGAAACAAACAGCTTTTCAAAATTTTCAAAACTAAAAGGCTCTTGACAAACAATGGGATAGCATATCCACCGATTTTTATAGTCTGAATTGTTTTTATGCAAATTGATGAACATGAACATGGTTTTTGTTTCCTTTTTTTTTTTGCTGGGTTTCTGACTTATTATACCTCATAAAATTGTTTTTTTTTTTTTCTGAAATTTTTTTTTTCCATTTTTAAAGTTTGCAAATGTCCTTGGAGGTATGTCAGTTGAAAAACAGAGAAGGGTTATGGGACAAAATCCAGAGGTCATCATTGCAACACCTGGGCGGTTGTGGCAACTTATTGAAGAGGTTGGTCTCAGATGAATTTTAGTTAGAGTTAACCTTCTTAGGCATAATGAAAGCATCTTTCTAAAAAATGTTTTGTCATAAAAACTTATTTGGGTCAGATATTTATCTTTTGGACTTAGATATTTAATTTATTGAAATCAATTTAAAAAAAAAGTTCATTATTTTTATTATTCATAATATTTGTAAGGGCTTGTGGAACTGCTTTGCGTGATTGTTTTATAATTTGTATGGATATTTTGTTTTAATCCAATTGTACCATGTTATCAAGACTGTTCTTAAATTGTAAATTGTTTTTCACACCACTGACATTTTGTGTTTCAGGGTAATGAGCATCTTTCTCAGGTGGATCGTGTACTGTGCTTGGTGCTTGATGAGGCAGACAGGCTTGTGGAGAAAGGACATTACGAAGAGTTGACAAAACTTCTAGAGTTACTAAACAAGTATTGTTTCCTTTTATTCTCTTACATCCACCCAAATTCGTTCCATTCTTATTACAGTAGAACTCGCTTAATCGGAAAATTTTAGAACACATCTTTTCCCGATTATCCCGGTTTTACTGATTTCCCGGGTTTCACTTTTTAATAACATTGTACCTTAATAATAGAACTAAGAGAGGGCAAGCCACTCTTCCGATAAAAAAGAAGTGTGCATTAGAAAATGGGACGGAATGTTAATATTTTTTAATTTATACGCATGATTTCTCTGTTAAAATTTTGGTTTGTTATTTGTGGAAACACCGATCTCGGCTATCTGTCCATCCTTACCTTCTGACTTGCCATCATTTCCAGCACTGGATAGATCAAGATCTAGATTAAGTTCTATTGTTGAATTGAAGCATGTGGTTATACTTTATCAACACATTTAAGTTACCTTTCATGCGCTCTGATTTGATTTTATAAACAAGTTGGCAGCTTCTCGCAATTTGGGACTCAATCTAGATTTAGATCTAGCAGAGCGATTATCAAGTCCGAAAGTTATATTTAGTAATTCTGTTTTTATAACTAGATCTGCACTTTTTAACTGTATACATGTACCTCTCTCAGTTTTAAGGGATTTCAGACGCTATCTGTGATAGGCTATTGAAGACTGACCACTAGCTAGGTTGTTTTATTATTGTAATTTTCATTTGTATAGAAGGGTGACGATTCCGTTCATTTCGTGATCAGTAAAAACGTGTGCGCAAAGGTTATATTTGAAAGCATTAGACATGTAAATAACATGTACAGGTCTAAAGGTCTAACAATCTTGATATTGTATAATAAGTCAGGAATGAGATAAAACAGGATGTCTGAGATTAATTGGTGGATAAAATAAGTGTCTTTTGGCATGCTTCGTTAATTCTGTTAACTGCTTAAAACAAGCTTATAAAAACATTGGTTTGGGTTTACAAGGACAACAATTTGATGAGCTGTGAATATGTTCAAGTTATACAACAATTTTTCGGTTCATTTTGCGATGTTGTGAGCTAAGTTTACTTTTTCTTAGACTTGTACCAGGATTTGAATGATTATTAGCCTTATTTTAGTATAGATTTTGTACAGTCAGTGGTTATTTAGAGATAGATCTTCTGCTAGTTAGTGGTGGCCAGTCTAGACAGGGTTCTGAACATTGTGATTGGATACTGATACTCATGACAGTCTGCCCTTTCTACTTTCTAGCCCTAGCGCACTAGCTGGTTTAAGAAACTGGAAAATACCCGAAATGGCTCGTCCTCCAAGCAGCTGATATCGATTAGGCATCCAGACGAAATAAAGAAAGGACTCAAAGCCAGGATGTTCAGATCCGTGGAGCTTTAAGTAGCTAGAAGGGAAAGCAGTTGTGAAAATCGATCCCATTGAGTGTTGTTGATTTTATTGTGAAAATTGATGTAAAAAGGAAAGCTCTGTGCACCTGCTCTCCAACCGCCCATTGCCCTGAACATAACCCCCTTACTGAAATCAGTGGATTTTGTCGAACTTCAGAGACAGCACTGAACAGGGCTGAGAATCCTCCTTTTAAATTGAAATCCTCTTTAAAAAAAATCTAATTCCTCCTTTTTTGGTTTAGTTTCCTCCTTTTTGTAAGAGGGTCCCTAGATGTCAGCCTTTTTTTGTGTTGGGGCATTTTCAGCTCAGCTGAGAGAGAGATGAAAATAAACAAGCGAATGGATGTGTTGATTCAGATCATGAGCCCAGGCCTAGAGTCTAGATCAAATTCTTGAGTCTAAATCTAAATTGAGATGGAATGAGAACGAGGGATAGAGAGAAAGAGATAGAGATAAATCGGGAAAGAGATCCAGACAACAGACAGACAGACAACGAAATGGAATGCATGAGTTGATGTAAGACTATCAATGAATGGAGTAGTCCTGATCTAAATCTAGGTGTTGAGAGAACAAGAGGGAAATAGGGTTTCTGGAAACTGCAAGATTACAAGTGTAAACAAACACAAGTTATGTCAATACTCACCTGTGACACTCTTTCCCTAGCATGCTTACTCACATAGAACCACTGCTGAGTGTCACTGAAGGCCTTGAAATCACCACATGTGTTAATTTATTCATTAGTTGTAAGAGATGCACGTTTCTCTGGGTACAAATAGCAATCTGCTTTTACGGTTCCATTGCATACCAATGACTGAATTTTTTTCTCTCAATCAACCAGGTAATATTTCCTGATTTCACTATGACTTTATAGAAAAAATTCAGTTTCCCAGCATCTTTCACGATTTCACATTTTCCGATTTTGCGGGTCGAACTGTATTTTAAGGTTTATCTAATTTAAGCAGCTTATTCTACTTATTTTATGACAATGTTTGAATGAGACCTGATCATACAATGTTTTATGGTTTCTACATTATTGGAATTTTAACTTTACTTCTTTTACAGTACACCTTTTGATTCAGTATGATTTAAAAAAAAAATTTAATTAAAATGTATAAGTAATAATATGCAGTAACTGTGTTTCAAATTTTTGAAGATATTGTTAAAAATGGTTATAAAAGTAAAATCCAGTCATTGTGATCACTTGGGTTGATTAAGTTTTGTCATCTTACAAACCTAAATTTATAATTATTTTCAAAAATGAGGCAGTGTTTTCCCAAAGGTTGCTATTTGTGATGGTTTGAAAAGTTAACTCTAATTTGTATGAAATATTTAAATGCCTACCAGGAGTCCACGGAGAGCAAAGAATCGTCAAACCTTTGTTATGTCTGCAACCCTGACTATGGACATTTCTGCGCCCAAACGATTTTTGAATAAAGGGAAAAAGATACAGCCAGAGGAAGACAAAATTAGTGAGATGTTTACTCATTTTTATAAATTTTTTAAAAATTCTTGATGACTGGTTGAAATAATGCATCCTAAATAGCCTAAAGTGTATTTATGTGTATTATGTGGAGTGCAATGAAACTGGCTTTTCATGCCAAGATTCTTTTGAACAAGAATTTTGTTAGTCTTATTAAGAAGCTTGAATGCTATAGCATGTTGTTATCAATATGTGATTGAAAATAGCTATTTTACTAAAGTAATTGGATCCAAATTTAATGTAGTAGTTTAAGAGCGGTGATAGCAGGACACTGTGACAATTGCTGGATAGGCTGATGATCTGAAAGAATCGTCACAAATTCTAAACTTTTCATTATTACCCCCTACAATGTACCTTTTCTTGATTTATTAATCTGTAATGAAAGCGGAAAAGAACACCGGCAAGGATATATATTTATTTTCTTTTCTAAGCTGATTCTTCAATGATATTCCTGGATAAGCACTGGAAATTAGGAAATCATAAGTATATTTCCAAACTGGCTGAGAGGACATTATTGCATTTGTGGAAGGAATAAATATATAAAAAGTATAATCCTATTAGCTCATACCTGGGATTCTGTGTGCCTAATGTCAAATGTCATAGCAATTCCATTGAGAGTTCAAAATAAGATAAGATCAGTCTTCAATTCTCTTGGTTGTACGTACATTACTTTTCAATTTAACATCAATACATATGTAAAAAAATAAAAAAATAAAAGGAATTTTTTACATACATGTGTAGCACTGTTGAAATTATACACTGTCAGACATACATCATTATTATTTAGATAACATAGCTCTTTACGCATATAAATGAAATACAAGCATACAATATCCCTTCAAACACAAGTCTCCTAAGAATGGCAGTTTTGTAGTAATCTGATGGAGGCTGGTACAAGAGATTTTTTTTATAACTGTCTGTTCTGGCCCTTTTTAAAATTAATCTGTTACTTCTTTGTAATGTTTCGTAGGGTGGTTTATGTCTGATGTTATACATTTTGCTTTTTTCATTACTTGTGAAACATTCATGTCGTGGAAATGGGTAAGTTAACAGCCAATTATTTGGGCAGCTTTTTTTCTTATTTTGTCTACTCTTTGAGAGTTGGTTTCTGATAGGTTTCCTCCAAAACATGTAAATTAATTCCAAAAGGTATTAAATCTTGGATACAGGAAACATAAACAATTTTTCATGACATTGTAGTCGCCATTGAAAGACTTAAGTACAGTCGTTGGTTAACTTTTTAAAATCAGGATTTCAATGTGTGGTAAAGGAAAGTTTACAATCAATGGTGAGGCCGAGATATTTGTATGTGTCAACAACTTCTACATGTACATTTTTTTTTTAGTGTTGTAAAAGCAGGTGCTTTATTTCGTCTAAATTCAAATCATCTCTTTTGTTTAATTAATGTTCAAATTTAAAAAGTTAATTTCGCACCATGACACAAATTTGTTACTTTCTTCAAAGTAAAAATTTTTGATGTTTGTTATCATTCCGATTAGGCAAGAGTTGTCAGCAAGTTGTGTGTTTGTGCATTTTGTTTGGTAGTCATCGGTGTAGGCAGTGTATAAAATTGTTGAAATCACACGGCCTTGTGGTGCCCCCGTGTTTGTGATAATAGTTTTAAATTATCTCCAATTATTCTTAACATAATGTACTCGGTTATGTATCAATAAATACCAGCAACTGCTGAATGTACTCAATTATTAATACAGTTTCTAAATATTGCTTGTCCATGTTATTACTATATGATTTATTTTATTCTCAGAATCTCTCATTGCAAAAACATGTTTGAGTGGGAAACCCAAGGTTATTGATCTTACTCCAGCTGTAAATGTGGCAAAGACTTTGACAGAGTTAAGAGTCAACTGCAAAGCAGATGAAAAGGTAGCAAAAAAAACCCTGCATGACTCGTTTTTATATGTTCCTTGTTGATTTGTGCTACTTATCTTATATTTTTCGCATACAAATGCAGGAAAATCTGTGCTGGCTTATTTATATCTGGGGGAAAAAACGCAATGAATTTTGAAATTGAATTTTTTTTGCCTCTTATAGATTCAACTATTGTATTTTTTTTCAAAACTAAGCATTTTTACACTGTTTTCCTCCACAGGATTATTTCCTGTACTATTTCTTGTGCCAACACCCTGGGAGAACGTTAGTTTTTGCCAATAGTAAAGACTGTCTACGACGTTTGGTGGCACTGTTCACTTTGTTGCAATGCTCACCCCTTCCTTTACACGCGGACATGCATCAACGCCAGCGTTTAAAAAATTTGGATAGATTCTCAGAGAATAGCAAAGGTTTACTGATAGCTTCAGATGTTGCAGCGCGCGGGCTTGACATTCCTCATGTTGACCATGTGATTCATTATCAAGTGCCCAGAACAATGGAAGTAAGTTTGAATCGTATTTATCATGTGCATACATTAGTCATTCAATCATTAGTTTCAACATGTTTGCTCTGGATATACTAGTCATTTATGTCTTGATTACAGTAGTAAAATTTCATAGAAACCTCCTTTGGTTAGATTTGTCTGTATTTTTTGTGGCAAAAAAATAAAAAAATAAATGCTTTATGTGTCTTGCATATGATCAGATGTGAAAAGTGTATGATAAATACGGAACTCTGAACTTTTTTAGAACAATGAGATTCCCTTGATGAAACCAGGAACCTGATAAACAGCCACTTTGTCTTTCTGTTTTCAGGACCTGCTATACAACATCAGTTTCCTAATAATGTTTCTTAACTAAGATGGCGGCTGTGCTTTATAATTTCAGTTTTGTTTTGTCAATTTCTGGTTTAGGATCTTTACACCTTCATTTCTTTACATTTACAATATGCCTAAAATAAATAAAGCTCATTCTGATTTCCTTGATAATATTTCAGAATTATGTGCAGCATGCGTGCAGCAAGCCAGCTACCTGGAAGGGGGTCCACTGATGTGGATGTTGCCCCAGTACCTGCACGTTAATCAAAATACCGATGATGATGATGATGATGATCTGATTTCCTGGTTATCACCTTCATTTCTTTACATTTACAATATACCTAAAATAAATAAAGCTCATTTTGATTTCCTTGATAATATTTCAGAATTATGTGCACAGAAGTGGCAGAACTGCCAGAGCCTCAAACGTGGGGCTAAGTGTGATGCTAGTGGGCCCTGAGGATGCCAGAAACTATCATAAAATCATACACGGAGTTCGCAAAGGTGAATACTTTTAAATAGAATGCTGGAAAAACATAAAAAAATGTATTTCTTTCGTTAAAAAACTTTTGGAAATCAGTTTATTATATCTTGCTTATCACTTACTTCATTGTATACATTTTCAAGGCAATTTTTGTGTTCACACCTGTCATTAATACTGTCCAGTCCATTTGCAGCGGCTAGTGCTGTAACCCCTGCTCCGGGTGTAACTGCACTTTCCCCTTGTCCCCTTTTTCTCCTTCAACATCAGTAAAAATTCACTGGTTTTATGGCAGCCACAAGCCATCTTTCTATTATAAGATCATCTTCAGTAGGCGGAGCTAAACAACACAGGCAGTCAGTGGGACATAGAATAAATAGCCTCTCAAGTGTCCCTTTAGTTCAATTCAATATGTACTGGCCACACTTCCTGAGTGCTTGTCTATGTACAGTCTTAACGTAGCTATAATTACAATAGAAAGGGAAGGGGCTATCATCGCTAGAGCCCAAGCCGTTGTCCCCTTCTCCTCCCTCTTTGCAGTTTGCTTTCCAATTTGACTGGCTCTTAATCTGACACAGCTACATTGTAGTCGCCTTGTTGTATAATGTACCTATTAAATATATGAAAGATCTACAACTGCAAACAGGAAATGAAGCCCAGATCTCTATTGGACTTCTTTTTTTTGTGCAAGGTTGCTCAGAGTCAGAAATGAACCAGACCTAATAGATTACGATAATACCTATAATTATTATAAGGTACATGTATCTCTCTCTTTCTCTGTATCTGTATCTCCCTCTCTTTATCCCTCTATCTCTTTTGTCAGTTCAACCTCATTCATCATTGGGCTGACCAATCCCATTGTCACATTGTTGACTGCATGCCTGTTGAACACCACTTCCCCCATTGCATTTATTACCACACACAGTATCACTCGAAACACTCACATCCTTTGTCTAGACCTAGCCTAAGACAATAGTAGGAAAATGTTGTGTTTAGATTTCTCTCTGGCTCAGCACAGTGCTGCACGGGTTGACTGACTGTTTTCTGGAGCCATAGCTCGCTCCCCACTCCCCCTGTATCCAAGTTCACCATTTCATTGTCCTGTTAAACCCAAGCAGAAGTTACATAGTTGCTAGTAGAAAAAAACATGGATTCTTGAAATGTCCCGCTGTAGCGGATGGTCTCGCTTTAGTGGGTTCTGCTATAGTTGAGCACTACTGTACCCAGGAGATCACCAAGTAGAGGGACAATCTTAAAAAGTGGATCTCTCGGTGGCATACTTTAGATACACATCTTCCATTTAAACTGTTGTGTGGTCCTCATGAATTGTTTAGTTTTGTAAGGGGTAAAAAAGTGAGGCTATATTTGTACGTTATATTGTCATCTTCATTTCTAGAAAGCTACATCCCTTCTATTGAAAACTTTAAACTTTTAGTGACTTTCAAGTAATTGTACCTGGTACTTGTAATTAAATTTCAATTGCTAAAATAACCCCACTATTCCTCTTTCACTTTTGATGCAACATATAAAGTGAAAACAGAGTGTTAGTACTGATTCTCACAACAAAATGACATTTCAGATGAAGATCTCCCTCTCCTGCCAATCGAGAACGACCTCATGCCAGCAGTTAAGCAGAGAGTGAGTCTTGCTAGAGAGCTTGATGTCAAAGAGTATAGGTATGCCTTAGAAATTAAATGTATTGTTTACACTCTCTATTTCCAATCTCTTTTATTTTAAATTTAAGGAGTAATTTTACATTCAGCTCTTTCTTTCTTTTGTTTTGTTTAATGTTACTAAAGAAGAATTATTATTCAATCAAGATTGTACTTCCTGTTCCGACCTTTTGAAGAACTTGCTTAGCATGAATGCTTAAAAAAAAGTATTTTGTTTTCTGTATTTTTATTTTTCGTAATTTTTATTGGCGCATGGATCTCATGTTTAAAGACATCAATTTTTTCAAGGCAAATATTTGGGTTTAATCATTGTTTTTCAAATACCAGAAATAGTACCTCAACTAAAAGGACTTGCTATCATGCTTAGAGGGTGTTTCCTCTTAACAGGTTGATTTAGTTGTATTTACTGAGTACATTGAATTTTCAATGATCCCCTTTTTTCCCTCACCTAGTTATACTTTGTCACATGATTCCATAACTAAGTCAAAGTAGATTAAGAATTAACCTCCTCTACTTTTTTTTTTTTCAGATTAAAGAAAAAAAAGTAATGAAGTCAAAGTAGATTAAGAATTAACCTCCTCTAAATTTTTTTTTTTTTTTCAGATTGAAGAAGAAAAGAGTAAAAAACAATTTCTTTATCAAAGCAGCAGAGGAGATGGATATGATTATAGATGACAGTCGGCTGTATCCTTTCTAGACTAATGGTTTTGGTTTCAATATCTTTGTCTGTCTGTCTGTCTGTCTCTCTGTCTCTGTCTCTGTCTCTCTCTGTCTGTCTGTCTGTTTGTCCGTCTGTCTGTCTGTCTGTCTGTCTGTCTCTCTGTCTCTCTGTCTGTCTGTCTGTCTGTCTGTCTGTCTCCCTCAGATAATTTTTTTAATTGCTTAAGAGTGCTGTTTCTCTTTTGGACTGGCTATGCTTATGTTACTGTTGCAAAATAATTTTTAAAGACCTTGACCTAATTGTATCAGCCTTGAAGATCTTGGAGATAATGAAGACCAAGCACAAGAAAAACAGCAGTTGGTGCAGATGAAAGCTAGACTGGAGAAAGCCTTAAGAGGCACCTTGGCTCCATTGCGTATGACAAAGTATCCCACCAAATCTGGTCAGCTTGCAACCAAGAGGGTAATTGATCTATATACAAGATGATAGTTGGCTTTTTGTACACTTTTGCTGTGTCTTGTTGATGTGGCAAAACTAAACAATGTGCATATACACTATAACATTTTTCAAGCACTTTTGTGGAAATAATTTTTAAAAGTATAGACTGATAGAGACTTATGAGACAGACTACATAAAAAAATTGATCAAGCTAAACTGTATTAAACACTCTTTTGCTATTTGTGTGGGTTCTCTGATGTCCCATATATATTGCTATACTGCTTAGAACATTTTTTACAGTTCATATTGTACCTGTAAGTAACTAAAATTTAAAGATTTTTTAAAGAATATATATGACAAGAAAATGTAAGATTAGATTGGCCTTGTCAGTCACATTACATGTTACTTAAAAGTTGTCGTACACGGTACCTTTTTTATAGAGCCCTACCCTGGGCAAATGAAAAGTATATGATATAGTTATAATATAATGCTGAACAAGTTGAAGGTAAATAAAATATACAATGAACATAAAATTGTTGTATTTTCATTTGCATTTATTACATTGAAATAAAAATTGTACAAGCACAATGAATGTTTTTTTAATTGCATTACATGTCATAACTCAAACACAATATACACGCACAGTATTTGTATTAGAAATTTAAGGTTAATTATTACTTTTCTGTTGATGAAAGCATGTGGTTTTGATTTAGTTTCCTTTATGACGCATGCTGAAACCCACATACTTCTCAATATGTCTACGACTCAGCTTTGATTACAGGCCTTCAAATGGATGAATCAAATTTTGTAGGCATAATGGATCTTAGTAAACAATCCCATCTGAACTTGACAAAAGATATTCAAATGTCATTCAGTCATTGCACAAAATGTATTAAGACTTAAAATTATAAATCAACATAGACTATTTTAAAAAGTATATATAGAATCAACATTTTCGTCACTGGAAATTTTTTACGTTTCTCAGAGACTAACAGGCTTTCTATAATTTATCAGGTCTGATGATCCACAATTGAATATAAAAATTTGAAGTCTTTATTTGGTCTCATTTTGTATTATACATGAATCAATCAGTACCCTTTTTCCTTACACAAATTACTAGGGTAGAGGGGAAATCAATTTTATCTGTAATTTTACCTCACTGGTAGGCTATCTATAGCTTTAGATGTAGGATTTCCAGATTTTAGGATAAATACCTTTTATAACAGTTGAATGGTACAAATCTTACTATCACATTGCATTCACCCAGGCACCAGCTTTCAATGCATTTAATTTAGGTGATTAAATTTTAAAAAAAGGACATTGAAGATGTCACTAAATAAAATTATGCTATTGTGAGTTTACTTTGAACCACTGCAGCTGAATAATTATTTCTATTTAAAGTTAAAAACACCTCAATAGTTCATACATTTAACCTTTTTAAAATGATATTTCACTTTATTTAATTTAAAACTGTATTAATTTTTGAACCAACATTGGTGTTTGTTTTACATTGATATTTTTCTACAAATTTCGCAGGAATGTTTTCACGTAAACTCCATAAATGATAGTTAACGTCGTCTCATTTATAAAAAATGAAAAAGCTTTACAACAAAGGTAAACAAATTCTTCTTTTGTAACTTTTTTGAATGGCTCATGAATACAAGTGTCTCTCTTTCTTTGGAATGCAATACAGTAAAATCATATATACATCTCAATATTTTTTTCTATGTAGCAAATAACACTGGCAGTTAATGAGGCAACTGGCAAAGCTTTTTATAGACTTTGGACAAAGGGAAATCATTCTACGTCGAGATCTACGTTTGCATTGTTCTTGTCACCTCCATCACCCCATGCATCTTCTGGATCTACTTTAATATCATTTACTCCATTCTCTCCTCCTTCCTAATCTAACGGATTAGATCTATCTTTACCATCTATGATCTTTATTTTCAAGACTAGCATTCTGAGTAAGCTGAGCAACACAAACAAAAGGCCACTTCGAAATGATCTAAATGACCGATATTTCGCGAGCTGAAAACTGAAACTGAACGTTGGAACATTAACTGCATTTTCACTGTGTATGTTGAGCAAATCTAATATCAAATGTGTTTACTTTTGATCAGCGTTTAAAAAAAAAATCATAAGTTGGAAGCCACGTTATATTTTCTAAAGGGGTAAACGGCCATCACAAGCAGAACTCTTCAATGACAATGTGTAAATCTTCTATATCCAGAGGAAAATTATTTATAGCTGCTAATCTGTACATAAAATATATATGCCAAACTCATTTCGTAGCAGGTGATGGCGGGCCCGAGACCGTGGGCGGAATGCATAAATTATCAGTGGACAAACAAGGAAGCAAACTTACTGCTATGTAACCCCACTTTAAATTTACCCCCATTCCCTCCAAGATATATAGCTAATTAAATGCAATTTAAAAAAAATTTCTAAATGAACAAGTTTTGACATTCAAATGATTTTTCCTGTGTATGACATGTGCTTCTGCTTATAAAAAAATGTAAATAAATTTTAGTCCTTACATCACTTAACTGTTTAATAATACACACATGTGATCTAAAGTAGCGTTAACTCTGGTTTTACATTTAAACAAAATGGCATATGTACATTGTACATGTATTATCAGAGCAGCCGGCGTTTTTTCATGTTTGATGAACATTTCTTATTCTAACCTTGATCAACATTGTGTAAAATAATAAAATTGGGTATGATACAGGTAGAAGAAAACTTATCACAGAATGACATACAAAAGAAACCAACCAATGAACCAAGAAATAAAAATATCTAATGTGGTATGTGATTAGCACATGGTGTATCTGGTAATCACCTAACAAACAAATAAATATCCTGTTTGCTTAAATCTTTTCAAAAAATTGAAAATATTGCACCAAAAGATAAACAAATTTATCATACTGCAAACCCTCATAATCCAAATTGTGTTACACAAATCAAAAGTATTTCCTAAATTTTCCATACTTTCCAGAATTAACTTCTTTCGTTTTGTTTCTGAAGCTTTCAGATTTTCTTTTTCTACAGAATGGTTATCATTTAATGCAATGTATTATATCAGCATCAGTTTTTGATGAGTGAGGATATTTAGGATGTTGGATTAAATAAATAAAAAGACGACTTGAATCATTTTATATGACTGTACTGATAGTAAATATATCACTCAACAGGACCATATATATGCTGAGCCAACTGAAGTTTTCAGTTATGTCATACATAATACATTGTAATAATAATAATAAAAATAATAATAATAATAATAATAATAATAATAATAATAATAATAATAATAATAATAATAATAATAATAATAATAATAATACTAATAAAAA
>RQTK01000514.1:250354-300435 GCA_003991915.1 Elysia chlorotica
GCTTATTATTATTATTATTATTATTATTATTATCATCATTATTATTATTATTATTTTTATTATCTCTAATTCACGAACGGAAACAATCAAGTAAAATTTACAGGTTTCAACGCAGCATTCAATAGTAAAAAAACAACATATTTTTCCCACCACCGCCCAAAGGAGAAGAGGGAGGATCGGTGCTCATAGTAGTTTTAAAGCAGCAGAGTGAAGCAGTGCTTTTACCTGACACAAGACCTGCCTCAGCGAGGAGCCGAAGCACCACTGGTAGATCTCAGGCGTCACATCCAGCGATCCCATCATCATACACCTGAAATTTGTAGACTGTAGAGCGGCCTTACAGTCCAGGCTTGCAGTGATCCTCAAGCCATCCGCCCGGAGAGTATTGTGTATCCGAATGTTTGCATTTTGGATGTTACAAGTACTAGACCAGGGCGAGCTTCTACAATCGATACGTCCTTATATTATTGATAATTTAATAACGATGATCCACGGTCTGTCACGCTTCGCTCTAGAGAGTCAAGGGATTCCACACAGTTTCCCGGCTGCATTCAGCATTAAAAGTTTTCCCAGTCGACGTATCATGATGTAAGCTTCATAGATATTTAAACATAAAATCTGTAAGCACGCTCTCTTGGATAACAATGTCTACGGAGTTTCTTAAACGAGATTCCGCTTCCAATGATTTTGCAACGAATGCCCCAGTTTTCACACCTTGTTCACTTGATGCTGATAGTTTGCCTAAAATAACACATGTTCGATGGCTACTCTTAAATCTCATGTTTCAAAGAATGCTAACATTCAATATAAAAAAGTTGTAAAGAATTAATACCGACACGAATTATAAGGGAAGATGAAACAAACCAGACGACAAATTTTTTCGTTGGGATCATTCCCATAAGCTTTGGTAACGAAACAATTTAAAAAAATCCCACTAAAGAAAGGAATAAAAATCAGATCCAAGATGTCGATGGAAAGGACCTATAGCCCAAGCGGAAAACTGAAAAACTGGCTGACTGGGCGGAGGTTTGTCTGGGTAAGTATATCACCATATCACCAATACCACTGAATACTACTCTCACCATAGGCCTTTTCAAAGCCTCGCTCTATCACAAGGAGCAACAAAAGTTAGCCTGCCGAAAGTGCCTGAAAAAAAAACCATAGCACACATGAATGCAAAAACCAAGAAGTGTGCCTAAAAAAAAAAAGGGGGGGGGGGCAGGACACCGTAAAGATGAAGGTAAATGTGTTAACACATTGGAGACAGGCAGCAGCGTGAGTCAAATAAATGAGTCTCAAGCGGAAAAAGAAGAAGGGGAGGTCATTGAGGAAGAAGGAAACAACAGAAAATATATCTGAGGATGTGGTCGTAGAAACACAAGAAGGGAAGGAAATGTTCTGAACACCGTGACAAGAACGAAAAACCAAAAACACCCAAGAAAATAAAAACTTAACGTGCAAAAAAAGCTAGTACTAAAAATAAACAAACAAGCCAGGAAGATAAGAGAGAGAGACGTGAGCTTGAAAACGCCATAGAAAGGGATGGGCCGTCAGAGGAAGGAAGAAAGGTAGGAGAGATAAAGCCAGCCCTAAAGGGAACCACGCACTGTCATTCTTTCTTGGAAGGGCGCGCTCACTAAGCCAGAAGCCGAGTAGGCCTGTGTCCCCGGTGCTGGAAGGATCTCCCGCAGGATAGGTTTACATATATAATTTATAATAATAACATGGTATATATAAATAATCAGAGAACAATGAAAGCCCGGAAAATTCACAACAACAACAACAACAACAACAACAACAACAACAACAACAACAACAACAACAACAACAATAACAACACCAACAAGAAAAGAACAACAATAGCAACAAACAAAATAAAACAACAACAAACAAAAACAAAACAACAACAACAAAATCGACCTAAATGCATTTAAATGGCTCAACAGGTTAAGGTTCTAACCCTTTATGTTCAAGGGTTAAGGCTAGGGAAAAAAGAAAAACTCTTTTTAGGTTATTTAAAAAATCATCGTGTTACAAAAAGCATATTTAAAGAAAGAGGATGTCATGTTAATAGAGAAAGAACGGGGAGGAACTATTCATCTTACTGAAGGAACAAATAGAAGCCGAGCTTTGGCGACCCTATTTCATAATGCTCTGGAAGCACATCGTATAAATCTTTTTTTAAAGAATGAAAGAAAGATAATATCAACTGTACAATTATATGAAGAGAAAATTCCGATAGGAAATATTACAACCCTTGTAACGAACATGATAAATGTCGTTTTCTGAAAGAAACGGAACATTTGATGAAAAAGATGTTGGGACCTGAAAGTACAAGGGATATCATCTGTCTAGGTGATTTCCATTCGGTAAGAAACAATAGCCTAGACATCGTCTCAGGTAATCAACACCCCGCCACGACAGTAAATAAATTTAACCCCTGGGCCAATGATCTGGAGCTAACTGACATATGGAGGTTACACCATCCCAGTGAAAAGCATATACCTGGAGAAGAGGTATATCCTGTCATTGCCAGAAGGTTAGACTATATGTTTTGCTGCCATCGGCAAACCATTTAAAAACAACAGGATTTTCGGATCACAGAGCAGTAGCAGTAACAATAGACTTTGATACATTCAAACATCGATCCTCTTTTCACAAGATAAACACACATCTTTTAAAAGATAAAAAAGTAAATAGAAACGATAAACAATTCTCCTGACGAAGCTAAACCCACTTTTTAAGATCTCAACTCACATTATAGATTGGAAATGATAAAAATAAAAATTGCAGAAATCAGCCACAAGTATAGTAAAATGTAAAGTCTTAAAAGAAAACAGGAACATGAGAAAAAATGTAAACTGGACGAACTTGAAAAATCTCGGGCCTATGACCCCGCAAATGAAGGCGAAAAGGGAAGCAGGTTTTTCCTGACTTTAGAACCTATTCGGAATAAAAACAATAATATATACTCACTGAAAGATACCTTAGGTAAAACAGTCAATACACAAACAGATGTACTAGAGGAAATATTTATGTAAATACTATGAAACCTAATACGCACATAGCACAGCGAAGTGATATATTCTGCTCAAACATAGAATTCCCTCAAGTAAAACAATACGATAAAGAGCTGTGTAAGCAATAACTTTATGAAGAAGAAGTTCTGATTGCACTAAACTAATTAAAAACCAATCATCACGCGGTCCAGACGGAATACCTACTGAGTCCTATACATTTTTTTTGGAATAAAATCAAATCATATATCTTAGAATCGGATCAGTATAATTTTGAAAAAGGTTGCCTGGCCCCTACTCAGATAAAAAGAGTGATTACTTTATTACATAAAGGAAAAGGCCTACAAAGGGATAACTTCGGAAACTAGCGCCCGATATCATTAATTAATTTTGATTACACGTTACTACCTCCAACATTAGCGCTGAGACTAGGCAAATATGCCAGATATCTGATAAACATAAAAGAAGAAACAGCTCTCGGGTTATAAGTGATTGCGAATGTCACTGTGGCCATTGCCAGCGTGCGTTTGAAAGCAGGCATTTGCATATTTTAGAAGGTTTACTGAGTACACGAAATGAGAATAATGTTAAAACTATATTTTTATATTGCACAAAATAATATACTCTGATTTCTAGTCATTTGTGTTGATAAGCTATTATTTCAGATATGTACAACGGTGTTGAAAAATCGTCATCAAAAACTTGAAAGATTATCGACAAAATGTAATGTTCCTGCTTTTTAAAACTATAAAAAAAGATCGAATAGAAGAAAACCAGCCCTATTCATAAAAGTCATAGCACAAGGATTTAGATTCGCTCTAGAAGATTTATGCTCAAAGATTAATCTAATCTTCCTCTTCATGTGTGCTGACCAGACAGAATAATATGTGACAACAAGGAAAGGGAATGCAGAAAAAATTGGTTACAAATATATATGAACCTTTCTAAAGACTAGATTACTCAATATTTCTTTGCAAGCATTGAATGTAACGTGTCTTTTCTCGTTACATTTGTTAACTGTGCTTGTCCTTCTAGATCCTAAGCCTTCTACTGTACTCACATTATTCTTTAAACATTTTGATATGGTTCTGATTTATAATAATGGCAGAAAAAAGAATAAAAACAAGTTGCTGTAAAATCAAGAGAATCATTTAAACTCAGAAAAAAAAAGAAAACAAGATATGATTGATTCTAAATGTCAGAGCTATTTTTTCACTTCAAGTTCCGTTTTATCTAATTGAAGAGCTCGATTGCAAGGCTGCATAAAGACAGACAGTGAGTGAGTGTTTTAATTTCATAACAAAACGACGTAATCACCACTTTGCCCTTTTAGATTTATCTCCAGCAAGGGTTCAATATTGGTGAAAGATACTTTCAAACACTATAAACACCCAAAGCGAAAAATTCATGGCATAGTCATGTATCTTGTAAAGCCATAATTTATTTATCCTGATGGAAGATGCTATTGGTAAGTAATAGATCTCACCTCTGCATCTAAATAGGCTAGCACAGGAATAGTTTCTAATCTGAGTGGCTACTGCTTGTAGAACTTGTAAGTGCACACCTTGTCACAACGAAGATCTGTATTTGTGTTGTATTTTTTCTTGTTTGGACCATGTTTGCTCAGAAGCTAGGCAAAGCGCACATCCTTCACTTTTACTTTTATGAGGATTGATAAAACATATTTGAACCCATTTTAGGCACCGGATCGCGTTACGAATGTGAATATAGTTTAGAATGAGAAAAAACAGTGGCATTGATTCAACATAATTGCATTGTTTAAGACTTTCGCTTTTCTTTCAATGGCAAAGCGTCTTGTTATTGATCAAGGATTCAGAAAATGTATCAACTATTTTTATTGGTTGAGGGTTGTTTAAAATTCACAATTAACTCCAAGAAAATATCATCAAACAAAGTTAGATTTAATTAGTAACTCGGCGAGATCCATAGATATCTACACTCGGGCGTTATTTGTACAAAACAAAAATCCATGTGTTATTCACTTTTCTGCTTTACAAAATGTACAAAATAAAATCTCAAGCAGCGCCTTGTTCCTATTCCGCACATGTCGACCAGTTCAATGTCTGCATCGATATGCTATACCGCGACAAAGATTGCCTTAGGCTCTAATTAAATGCCGATGTATTTACCGATGGTCTGGAGAAAGCCGGTGTACAAAGAACTCAGGAAAGTACTGATGCCACTCGGGCACTCTTTGGACGAGGCAACACACTTGTTAACCGAGCCACTTGTATTTCACACTTAGAGGAAAAAAATGACCTAAGCTCAACGATGCTTTTATTTCCTCTAAAGCTTCCAATTTCCATTGATGTGAAATTAAACACACGCTAAAACTCAAATAATTTCAGGTAAGTTTTAAGCTACGGCTACAGTCGTGCTATTAAAACTGATCTTACATGGAACAACTGAGGGACCAAGTGTGGAAATCCACCGTAAAAGGTGAGTGAGAAAAAAGGCTATTTATTAGAAATGAGGTATTAACCAGACAGTGAACTAACAGGACATCCATTCATGGAAATGGTTGGTTCGCAGCAGATACTCGGCAGCCTTTGACACAAACACACAACCCAAAAAGTCACTTTTTCTAGAAAGATATAAACGAAAAATATATTTATCCAAGCACATTATCTGGGAATGGAACGGAAAGTATATAGAAAATATATTCATTCAAACATAATTATCAACAAAGAGAAAAGAGTTATAGTTGGATTGCAGTAAGGCATGCAAACAATGATAACTTAAAATTATTTTACTAAGAACAGTTGGGCAGACAGACGTAAAACCAGAAAAACAAACAAAATTCAATGATTCAAAGGGGGATTAAAGTAACTGTTTTGACTGGTGTTGTTTATGGGCACCCTTTTCTTCTCTCACCCGCAAAAAAATCGATAAAGGCAACATTTTATTATTTCAGTAAATTCTTTTACAGCAAAGTATAATTAATCTCTATCCCAGCAAATGATTTAGGTGATTTTGGTAATCGAACGCTTCCTATGACAGAGGCACTGAGCCTACAGATTAACAAGACATGCGTTCTACTTGACGACAAAGTCGCCTGGGGGAAATGGTGTATCGATCTAGTTATTTCACCGCAGGAAAGATACCAGTTTGCAGCGTTCCTGCAGAGTGCAACGGCGGAAACGACAACCACTTAGATGCAGATTTGGACACGTAACTACTATTTATGGCAACGGAAATTACCGTCGACTTTTTTCACAGTTGTTATGAAAGGAAGAGGTAAAATGTAAGTGTGTTACTTATTACAAGAGAAAGTAAAGAAAAAGTAGTTTATAATATATATAGATTTAAAATGTTAGTGTATGACACATGTATTACGCTTGATACGCATGAGCGGTAGAGATCGATAAACGTTCTCTTTCATTTGTAATTTTGTCTTCTTCTTTGCCTGTATTTTTCGTAAGAGGCAAAACAAAAAATATATAAAACAAAATAAATAAAAACAAAACTCTCGCTTTTCCCCACAGATCGCCAGATTTAATATTTCCATTTACCAGGCGTCTGTTCTGATAAATTTTAAATGAATAAACATCTCATAATTTATAATGTATCTTTTCAACTTTGAGCCTTAGGTATTTTCTCTTTTTTCTCTTCCCTTTATAAGAAACATTAACTTTAAAAAGAATATTTCCACTTCAATTGAGTTTGTTTCATGGTATTTCCATTGTACACACTTTAACCAATAAAAATAGATGCGGAGCTATGCATACGTTTAAATACAGTTGCCTGTGATGGAGCGTCATTATTACGTTAGGGTTAGGAGTCAAGATGTGATATTGAGTTCCCCTACATTTTGACATATCTAATAACAGAATTACTAAAGCTACCACAACTACTACCACTATCACCATGACAGCCACTACAGCTATCACAACCCCTAATACAGCCGCTACTAGTACTACTGCTACTTACCCCTACCACTGTCACTATGACAACCACTACCACTGCCGATACTACTGCTACTTACCACTACCGCGACCCCAATATCACGACCATTACCACTGTGGCAGTTACTTGGCACCACCGCTTTTGCATACCAGAATGAAGATAACGAGGGTGACTAGGATATACAGGCATATGGAGAGATCAAAATAATTAAACCGCCATAGATTTCTAGTTTAATCGATTACATTTTCATTTCTACAGCAATAAAAAGATATTATAATATCAAAGTGAATTATCTGCTTGCCAATAGGAGAATCAAAAAAAGAATATACAAAAATCAATTATATCTACACACAATGAGATTATTCTCTAAGCCTTAAAGATTAAAAAAAAAGATGAACAAAACTCCACTGAAGTCTTTAACGTGCGTTACAAATTGTCCTTTATGGTAAATGAATCATTGACTTATTGATAGAAGATAAAAGATTTTCAATTCGTACATCAGGCAAGACCCCGACCCAACCGGCTGATGTATAAATACTGCATACAATTAGTTTTATCTCAGTCAGATGCTAGCAACGACGGAAGAGACATAAATACAGATAGGGCAAGGAAGCAGTGGAAGAAGAAGCACAAGACATGCCATTCACATCTTCAAGGAATCTGGCATACTGGGATAACAACATGCAAGGGTCTTTATCAGTGAACGACATCTAGCACGCCACCATAAACCCGTCTCCTCATCACATGGGGGTTGAACTCTTTGAGCAGTAAGTACAAATCTGTTCTGAATTTAGACTCCGGACTAAGGGTAATTTGGAATAGGAAAAATAAACTTAGTCGAGGGGGGGGGGGGGGTCTAAGCTTATAGCACCGTTCTACCCACTACCCATGTCTCCCCTGTAAAACATGAAAACATGGCGCACGGCCTACAAAACACTGTTGGTGTTGAGAATAATCAACAGACGCGAATGCACCGATGTCCTTTTTCAACTTTGGTACTAAGTCATGGAACTATAAATTAAGTATGGCCTTAGAACATGGTTGTAAACTGAGAATATCCAAAAATCTGCTGAAAAAGGATGACACAATAGAAACAATTCGAAAGAACTGAACTTTAAACATTTTTTTTTGCATCAAAACACCACATACTTATTAGAGCTTTTTTGTCAGCAGAACGTAACATGATAATACGGAAAATAGTGTCGTGTATGTGAGGAACTAACCAACGAGCCTGAAGAAAATAGCTGCGCTATAAAAGTCAAGATGGTAAGCGATATGTTAGGGACTGAAGGAATACTTGTGCCAACGATATTAAGAGGAAGCTAAAAATTATAGATATTTAATCTTTGTTACACATGGACTCTTCAAAACAAAACCCACCTGAGTATAAAAGTTGGTAACATTGGTAGAATGTGGTAGACTTGCCTGAAACTCGCTAGTGCAGTGCTTATTTCCTTAAATTTGCAAGATAAAAAAAAAGAGAGAGAGAGAGAGAGAGAGAGAGAGAGAGAGAGGAGAGAGAGAGAGAGAGGAGGGGAGAAAGGGGGGGGTGTGGTGAAGTTTAGGAGGAGAGATAGGCGGAAAGAAAAATGGGGGGGGGGGGTGAACTGGCTACATGATAATTATGATGATGAACTGACAATGACTGTGGGTCCTTAAATGAGGCGCATAGAGGATGGGGGCGATTGGTCCCAGGTTCCTGATAGCATGATATCATTATCGTAGAATCTTGGCCATTGCATGAGCCAAAACCATTCATAGTTTTCTTGTCATACTGGATTTCTGGATCTTTTAAAGGCTCATGCAACCGTTAAGATAATTAATGTCTCAGAGTTAGACACTTCTTATCACAAATTCTGTTTAGAATGTTGATTGAAATGGAGTGGACTTGTATAAATAACGTTTGCTTTTCCTGAAAACTCACTGCCGCGAAATATTTGGATTTATTTGAAGTCCATCTCCGTTCTTAAAAAAGTCAAATTAAATTCAAAGAAAGGTCATTAAAAGCTTTTCCAAGGGTTATTTTATGAGAAGTTAAATTGAAAACTCTACACAGACGTTGATTTAGAGCAGAGTACACTCAGCTTTTTCTTTTGTAAAACAGGGTGATATGGATCTCTTGTCCTACAATTTAAATGAAAAATGTGTAATTTAATGTCGTATAGTATAATGCAACAACGATTTAGTGCTCCTTCATGTTAGCCTAACATACACTCCTCTTAAAACGTTTCTCGCAAGGTAAAAAAATGTATTAAAATTGAAGTGACAAAGTACAAATATCTGCTGTTAAAAAGATACGGCTTCTCTCAATGGTATTTAAAAAAAAAAAGAAGAATACAGGTAAACAGATGTTATAAACCATACTCTAGATCGTACAACTGTGACAAAACAACGTATTTTCTCACTGCAATGGCTTTTTTTTCTTCAACATGTTACTTTTATTTCATGAATGATTTACTTGAGAAGTGCGATTTATGGAGGGAGAGAATGTCCTGACAGTCCGGTCTCCCTAGGAGCCAGTGTTTATCGACAGGACAGAAAGCACTGGCTGACTCGAGCGGTCAGCTCTATGCCTGTGGTGAGCGCGAAACGTTGCTGAATATTTTATATCTCGACATACTTAAAAGCTAGTGTCTCCGACATTGGGAGAAATAAGTGCACTCATTACTATAAATAAAATACGCAAGTGTCTGTCCATAATTATCCTTGTAGTTGAGAGCCTGGTCGCATGTATATAATTCTCTCCCCCCCCCCTGTGTCGTAGTCTATTTAGCCACCCAACCACTAAACCTCTCTAAACGTTGTCTTCTCTTTTATCTATATAGATTTCTCTCGAAATAAATAACGCTGTGCCCAAATCACTAATTTTATGTATTCAGGATGCACACACATGTATGCATAGCTTTTAAGATCACACTTGGCTGTAAGGTTAATGAAACAAACACAAAAATGATCAAAATGGTGCAGAAGTTTCGGTAAAATATCTATCAGAGGGCTACCGGATTACAGCGCACTTAAATATTTTAACGTATTGTTTCAATCTTTTAAAAAATTGAGTCGCATATCATAAGTAACACACACACACAAAAACAACAATGATGAATACTTTTGTTGTGACGTAAATTCAAGAAAAACAATTAAAAAAACCAGAAGAATATAAGCCTTTATTTCTTAAAATTAAAACCAATGTAACTGCAAACCCAGTTATATCAATTTCAGACTTGGCAAATGGCAGATGGTGGACAAACAGAAGTCTCAGTTCCAGAGAATACAACTGCATCAATTTGGACATAAGCTAACAGTGGCCTGCCACGGGCTCAGTCAGATTGAGGGGGAGAGACAGGCACGTTCTGTCCTGGCACTGTGATTAGACTCTGGGGACCAGTAATGGAACAGATGGACGGGTATTTATCGAGAGTGACCAGAACTATTCATAATTATAGTAAAACCTGGGATAGACCGCGGTTGAAGATATCGGATATTTAGAAGAAGTGTTTTCAATAGCTTTTACTTCTAGCTGTGCTTGAATTAGGTAAAATAAATTGTTTTCTTATTTTAACTATCATACTTGTCAGTTCTTATCACAACATCAGTGCAAAAATAATTATAACGTTATCTCTCTCGTTTTCGTTCTCTTTGCCTCTCTTTCACTCTCTCTCTCTCTCTCACCCCCCCCTCTCTCTCTCTCTCTCTCTCTCTCTCTCTCTCTTTCTGTATCTGTCCTCTTTTTATATTTCTAGTTATGTCACGGTATATGTCGGTATATGTCGGTATATATGGTCTGTCTGTCTGTCTGTCTCAAAATGTCTAGGCACTACATGTACTACCCCAGTATACCTGCTCCATGCATCTGTACTTTCGCTGAAATGTCTTCCCCACTTGACTGCTTAAAAATTCACGAACATAGTTCCGTATGAATGTCAAATTGCTAACTGAATAAAGTAAGGGTTCAAAAGCAATGCAAAAAATATTTTCAACAAACCGTATGCACTATCTATGGGAGGTTTTCCCAACATTCCACAACCCTTAAAAAAATACATCACAAAAATATCATGGTTCCCACTTCTGCCTTTTTGGAGTCGGGAGAGCCAAAATCCCCCCGCAAAGCTTTGTTTTGGGCAGCTCGAGGCAAACAGCGAGTATCGGCATTCAATACCAGGCGACCCTAACTCTGCTGGCACCGCTGATTGTTCTCTGCACAGCTTGAAGCTTTTTACGACACGCCCTCTAAGTCGAACATTTTTTATAATGAACAATTAATGCGTTATAGTTGAGCTAGCTGGTTGAGCTGTATGTATCGATTTAGTTAATGCATTGATCAAAGATTTGAGATGTCAGCAATTAGTCAAATTAATGAAATAGAAAAGGTCCTCCGTTTTGAATATCTTAGTGTGGGCCGTTGTTTATATCACAGACGTTATAACCAACAGAATGGTAAAGCAAATAAAGTATGTTAAAGACTAGTATAGGTACCATATCGAGCTGAAACTTCGATTATAATGTTGCTGTTGTTGCAAAAGTTAGATGCATCTTTGAATCAGCAGTCACTTTTTTCCAAATCCAAATACCCCCCCCCCCAAAAAAAAAAAAAAAAAAAAAAAAAAAAAAAACAAACAAAACAACAACAAACAAAACAAAACAAAAAAAACAAAAACACTAAACAAACATTTTGAGCTGAATTAAACGCATCAAGTTTAAATTCACAATATTTAAAAAGACAACCATAGTTGGGATTGTGTTGTCAGGTTATGGTCTAAAAAATAATTATTAAATGATTGTAAAATTATTTCGTCCATTTGTATTGAAAATTCCAACTACGTTAAACTACAAGTCATATAGGGTAATTTTGTGGTAACGTCGTGTACAAAACGATATTGCAACTAAAGATGATACTAAACTAAAGTGGGACTACCTGGGCAATTCTTCGAGACCCCTGGCATTGATCAATTAATTTCTCCCACAGAGCACTCAGTTTATCAGAGATTTTTTAAAGGGCGAAGCGGAGTTTAAAATAATAGGAAAAAAAGTACAGTACACCTTTCTTATTGATTAATTTGACTAGCAAAAGCACTAAAATAGAATAAAATGGAAAGGTTTTGCCGGTATGCACTGATTATTCAAATAGAAACGTATTACTGCGCGCAATGTACATTAAGAATTCTAAATGTTGTCAGTGATATAATTTACTGTAAGCCATAACCATAACTCAACTACATTGTGATGCTTTTTGGCTCACTACAACTTAGGGGATCGATACGCAGATGGTATACAAACAAATTGATATATCCTGGTAAGAAATTAATGCTGGCAAAAAGTTGATTGACGCCTCCACCCCCCCCCCCTTTTATAATAAAGTCTAAATCCTTAATACGAAACACACTGAATGCTGAAACCCTAATTTTTTTCTAAGCGTACATCCATGAAATTCAGCCGGCGCCCCGAACGCCAGAGTTCTATAGAAAACGTAAGCACTAAGCTAACACACAGAGGGGAAACTATTCATATGAATAAGAATTAATTATTAAATGTATAGATGGAATTAAAAAGTACTATAAGCGTCGTCTATATCTTTTTTCTTTGACAGAATTCAAGTGTTTTTTCTCAAAAGTATAATTCCTTGTATAATCTAAAACAAGATGCCAGATTGAAATGCTAACATGAATGTACACCCATCATTTGTGGCGAATTCAGTGTGACAATAAGTTACTGTATCGAAGCAAATCACACTGACTGACATATCGGTGCAATCCTTAATTTTGTTTATCAACAAACCTCAGTGATACAACGTTACTCATCGAAACGGTAAGAAGAGGCAAGTGAAATAAACCAGTCTCACATCCTACTTAGCGTCAAGCTCCTCAACCATGACTGAAACTGAAAGCAAATTCTACATCGATAATTATGGATTTCAATCTCGCAACTTTCAAATCAATTCCAATTTAAATAAGAGAACAAAGTACTCCTTCAAAGTGAATTTCAAAATTTAAAAAATCCATAGAAAAAAACTAGATCCACACATCACTGATATTGCACGTTGTTATAAAATCAGTTTAGAAGGTGAGCACTCGTGAATTAGATATTGCCACGCAACAGAGTTAGCCGTGAAAACTCGGGTCCGTGGCGATAGCACTAGTTTAGCGCTAGTGCCTCCCCCTCCAGTCTTCCATAGAGAGCAGTTCTTGACAAATGTCGCTCGGAGTCGCGCAGGGAGGGGAGGGGTATGTCATGCGTGTGTGTGAGCTGGCAAACATTGGCACCAGACAGAGAAAGAGAGAGAGAGAGAGAGAGAGAGAGAGAGAGAGAGAGAGAGAGAGAGAGAGTGAGAGAGAGAGAGTGAGAGGGAGTGAGAGAGAGGAAGAGAGACAGAGAATTGTTGCTTTTTGGTTTGATATAGCGAAGCTATTAACCTCTTCACTGCCAGCCCTATTATGCACCTATTTGCCAGGGGAGTTTTTCCCTATTTATGACTACTTGTACTTTTTTTTCGCCTATATCTCGGCTATTGACAGAGATATCTAAGAGATATTCCACACAAAAGTGACTGACACAACATACTTTCATGTTGTACCTTCAAAAGTTAGTTTGTGTGGAAAAAAAATTGTTATTGAAAATTACATCAACTACGATGATCTGGATCTAGATCTAGAAGAAAGCAATGGAGATCTAGATCTAGACCTGGATCGGTCACTAGCAGTTGAAAACACACAAAATGGCTGCTGGACTATCAAGGGAGATCACACACGAAACAAACAACCTAATAAAAACAGTTGAATCCCTTAGACCATACGTGAAAAGCCGATCGTCATACGCCCGTGCGTGGCACGGGCTATAGGCACATAGAGTGATAATAGGCACTGAAGGGGTTAAAGGCGTGATATGTGTTGGAAAGCCCAAGGTCTGCATAATGTTCATCAGCTTGGAGTGAATAACGCTAGTCATACCTGCCTACTTGTACTGATTTGATCAGTACGTGCCAAAATGTACCGATTTTTCAAACTGTAAACATTATACAGCATAGCAGCGCGATTGTCGATTCCCCCGCAATATCTGCCTGTTTGCCGCTCATCAAGGGACCCAAGACTAGCCCGTTTTCGCAGCGGCAGAAAGCTCATGGTCTGCACATATTATATTTCAGCCGAGTCCGTCTTGATGAAGTGTTTTGTCATAGGCCTATAGTCATGCGCTCTTTATCGAGGCCTATTCTCTTAGATCTTACTCTTAGTGTCTGAGACGATCAAAAGGGTATTGAAAGTACACCTCCTGAAGCTGCCAACCCGTATGCTTTGTTATTTTTGTTATATTGTCTACCAAAAATACACGGATACGTTTTTTCTTGAATTGTAAATAGACAACCGCCTGGGCAACACCGCTGGTTGTTTTTTTTTTTCGTAATAAAGGTACATGTATTTGAGGTACGGCTACGATTTTCCTCTCAATCACGCAACCGAAACCAGAGATGAATAAAGAAAGTTTTCTGTGCCTTGTGCGTGGGCGAAAGAGAATTTATGAACGATTCATTTATTTTATCGATAGGGGATATTTTTCTATACTTTTCATAACAGTGCTATGGAGATTGGGTTAGTCAACAATTTAATCGATACCGATCAGTCCCAACTCGTTGTTTTCTCATGCGAGTTTGTCCGAATTATACCAATTTTTCTATCTCGACTTTCAGTTCCAGTCGATGACACTTTCAATGTCATTTCCAAGCAAATAGTGATTCTAATTTGCGTTACCATGAGCTCAATATGCGTTTACAAGCAAGTAACTTAGATCTAGTTAATCGCTTATTCGTACGACTAATGCCATCTTAACATCCATCCCTTGATCTTCGTCCTTATTTACAACTCCTTCCCATACACGAATCTTTCTACATAGCCGTTACCGTGCTGACGTGCTGTAAAACAAACTCACTCACTCACTCCCCGAACGACCAGCACATTAGAGATGGAACTCTGGATCAAAAATTGTCTAGATCAAATCTCGATTTATATTTTAGTTTTTTACCAGTGCACCGGTATGCGCTCTTTAGATAATGGGTCACAAGGAAGATCCTATACAGCAACGGGATTACAAAGCGTGATTGCCGGGACTTAGTCAACCACATTACACACAAGGCTGAATTTATAGGAAATAAAGACTTCATAATTTATAATAGTGTTTATGACCAGATTTTGTTGTACACACTATAAGTTATCTATTTTTTTTTCCAAAGAAATTACGAAATCTCTTGGGCTTTTCTTCTCCTTTTTGGACCCCTCTCTCGATCTTAGCTCTCTCTCTCTCTCTGGCTGAGACAGGAGTCATAGTATCCCCACCCTGTCTCGTGTGTGGCAGCACATAAAATTGTCAGACGTCCATCTTGGGGCCCGTCCACGATATAGCCTATAAGTTGCTGATTTTGGACGTTAAAACCCAACCAACCAACCAACCAACCAACTACTACTACTACTACTAATGAGACAAAGAAAGTGCATTTATATAGCAGCTTTCCCATAGTGTTGCTCAAAGTGCTGTCGGAAGCTAAAACAGACTGTGGTAAGACTATTCCAAATGTAAAGGACCTGCAAAATTAAAATATCGCTCACCATAAATTTTACGTGGTCTTTTGGTTTGCATAATTTATGATGCGTGTTTTTTTAATAATTGTTTTTAAATTTTTTTTTATCGCAGCTGTCTTTCAGACTTATAAATAATTATGTATTGGTCTTTTAAGTAAGATGGAAAAAATGGATCTTTTAGTCTTTGATATGTAAGCTTTGCTATCTTATACTCAACTCTAAGTGTTATTGGAAACCAATGGAGTTCTTTTAAGGTGGCACTTTGACATTTGTATTTCCGTTTTATACGTCTAGCCCCTGATTTTGAAATTTCTTAAATTTGCTTAGTTTTTCACACGTCATGCCTTTGAAAAGAGCATTGCAATAATCAATTTTGGAGATTACAAACGACAGAATAAGCTTTTTTAGTGGCATCTTCATCAACGAGTCATCTTAAGTGGCAAATTTTCATCATCTCAAGTGAACATACTTTTCCAATACAATAAACAGTTTATCCATAGTTAAATTTCTCAGTAATGATACCTACATTTATAACTTCAGATGATATAGGAAGTTCTTCACTTTTGATAAACACAATTTTACAATTAGGTTGTTTAAGTCAGCATGGTGTTCCGAAAAGCATCACCTCAGTTTTGTCACCATTCATTCTTAAGTTTATTTGCACTCATCCACTTTGGCTCTCATTAGCATTGAAGCTATACATTCATTCAGAACAGATAATAAAATATCAACTTCTGAGTGCAAGATGGACTTAATATACAAGTGTGCGTCGTCTGCATATAGATGATAACAAAAATAATGCCTTGATATTATGTTTGTAGGGACTGGGAATATAATGAGAAAATAATTGGCCCGAGAATGGAACCTTGGGGAATAACAAATTTCATATTCTTAGGGCTTGAATTTTTTGATACCGTCAAATACTTGTTGCTGGGTATTAGACAGGTAGGATCTAAACCATTTTGAAACTGTACCATGAATACCGAAAGCTGTTGATAAACATTTTAAAAGAATTGTGTGATCATTCGTGTCAAACGCATCACGTAGGTGGAGCAATGCAAGCACTGACACTTTCCCTTTATCACTAGCTAACAAAAGATCCGATGTTAGATTTAGCAATGCTGTCTTGGTATTATAGGTTCTTTTAAATTGTTCTTGGTTAAATGGTCATCTATTTGTCTTAACACAACTTTTTCTATAACTTCTGACAAAAAACCCAGTAGATTTGGTACAGGTCAGTGTTTTTCATTACATTCCGATCTAAGTTGCTTTTCTTCAACATAGGTTTTACAATTGCTTGTTTAAAAACACATGGAACAGTACCAAAAGTTACAGATTCATTTATCACATATGCATTCAAAGAAAAGCTCCGCAGTCAAAGGACTAACTTTGTCTAAATTTCTTTGGCGATTCAAGAATACTTTTTAAACTTCATTTTCACTTACTGTTCTGAATTTTGAAATTACCTGATTACAAAGATTGTCTGAAAATGTCGGTTCGTCTATGGATATATCGAGTTTATGCCCGATTACATCAATCTTTTTAAGGAAGTATTTATTAAAATATTTCTGCATTTCGTACACAGGAATATTGGAAGGAAATATTTTAGTATTATCTTTTCCTAGTAAATCGTTACAAATTTTAAACAATTCGTTACATGATTCACTCCCTTGTATGCTATTTTTAACATACAGACTCTTTTTCCGTTTAAAAAATCTCAAATATGTTCTTTTTTTGCAAGGTCTGTGAACAGTCAAGCCGATATTTTGCCACAATCTTTCGGCTTTTGCTTTTGTTGTTTTACAGTTTTCACGTTGAACCACGGTGCGTAGGTCCTGAACGGCGCATAGTCATTCAATACTGCAGACAGGCGGCCGTTAATCTGCAATGTCACCAGGGCTTGAATTTGTCGATATTAATGTTCTTTATGTTTCTTGATATATGTTTTTCTCATGAACTGGCTTTTTAATATCTAGTTCGAAGGAAATTAGGTAATGGTCCGAAATAGAAATGTCACTGACTCTCCAGTTTTTGACATAAAGAACGCCGCATTTTACTGACAGTAAGTCAAGAGTATGGCGTGTGTGTGTGAGTTGGTTCTTATATCAGTTGGCAATAGGCATACTCCTCCGGTAGAGATTCAAGCTAAGCAATACTTGTATCATAATCGTTTTCAAAATGGAAATTAAAATCTCCAAGTATGTACACTTTTTACGTATTGCTAACCGAGTCTACATATTCACTGAATTCGTTAACAAAAACTGAAGGGACCCGTTTTGTTCCTCTTAGAGTTAGAGTACGGAGGTCAATAAAGACAGGCACATACGTTAGTATGTGTATCAACATCAGTTTTAACTTTGATTGTACAGCTTTCAAACGAACGATGAGAATATGTATCTTCTGTCATTATGTCCTAATAGCCTTTGGGAATAATAGCGACACTGCCCCCTGATCTTAATTGTTGCGGCACAGAGATGGTCTTAAAGCAAGACGGCGTAAATTCTTTAATACATAGCTCGTGTCCAAGTTTCTGTCACTTAAAACATAAGATCTTCATTTAACTGTAGAAAAACGTATTGTAACTCCGATGCTTGGTTTCTGCAAGATTGAACTTTGTGTAAACACATTTTAGTTGATTTATTTTCTTTTGACGTCGGAAATTTTTCTTGAGATTTAGGATACATTCGATAAGATTCGAGTAATGAATGTTATTGGACCTGTTGGTTATTGTTCTTGACAAAGACCTTGTAGATGTTAGAACATGTATTGGGCGTTGCTTTCTGCTCCCGCCCCGTTTTCCCTTCTTGTCTTTCCCTGTTTCGTTCTGGTACTGGTCAGCTTAGCTCCATTTGATACAATCCCAACACAAACAGTTAAACAAAATGCTGAAAGTGCATTGACCATAAATGTCAAGGCTTTAGTATGACAACAGCCAAGACTTAATAAGCTGATGTGGGCAGAATTAAAGCAGAACTAATATGAATTAATAAACCATTATAAGATATTGCCCAACGCTTTGTAGAGGGAACGTTGAAACACACAAAACTTCTTCCTCTTCTTCTTCTTCTTCTTCTTCTTCTTCTTCTTCTTCTTCTTCTTCTTCTTCTTCTTCTTCTTCTTCTTCTTCTTCTTCTTCTTCTTCTTCTTCTTCTTCTTCTTCTCCTTCCTCTTCTTCAATCTGGTTTTTTTTTCTTCTTATTTCCTTCCCCTCACAATCACATTTTTTATCTGCCTCTTTTTCCTCTCCCTCTCTTTATTCTCAGGCATTGGCCCATCCGCAACTGTCTTGGTTTACCTCACATTGTCACAGAAAGCAGTCGTAATGAAATCAGCTTCCCCTGTATTGTGCGAGCAGCTCGGGCCGGCCATGGTCAGTTGGTGATCGCGTGCTGTGAGCCAAGTGAGACCCCCACTTGAACCTGATATCTCCGTTCTATTCTGGACCGTGCCAGGAGGAGATGGCAGCGGGATGCCCCGCCGGATCTGCTCAGGTATTCATGTCGTGAACCATCACCTGACAGGCTGGAGATCGATACCTCTACATCCCTGTCTATTTTAGCGTTTCTGTCTTTGTGTGACCGCACCGACACTCATCCAGGCTTATCACACTAGCCTTGCGCTCATCTTGTCATTCAACGAGCGAGTTTTTCCATGGGATGAACTAACGCGCGGACAATGCAAACCAAACCCAGGTCGAGAAGCTAGCACCCGTCAATCATTTGGAAAGAGGAAGATTGATCGTGATCGACGATGTGGTAGAGAGAGAGACAGTGAGAGAGAGAGAGAGAGAGAGAGAGAGAGAGAGAGAGAGAGAGAGAGAGAGAGAGAGAGTGAGCTAGGGCAGAGAGACAAAGGGGAGAAGGAGGAGGAGGAGGAGGTAGATAGATAGATAGATAGATAGATATCTGAAGACAACAGAAAAATAGCCTTTGATAATAACCCCAGTGAGTAAGGTTTAAAACTACTAGGACATATGAAAACCGTTATTTAGCCCGATATCTTAATGTTCATATTCCATTGGTGACGCAATAAGAAGATTGTATGACACAACACACTCAGGTGGAAGAAACATCAGGTTGAAGATACAAAAACATGCGTTTTAAAATGCTGTAAAAAGAATATTTTGGCAAGATTTTGATTCGTTAAAAGAAACAATACTTTTACAATGTTTTTTCCTGTTTTATTTGAATCGCTCAATAAATGACGCTAACAAGCACTATAACCAAAAAAAAAGTATAAAAATATATAAAATTTATTTAGAACTCGAATGCTCGAAAATTCTGCCTATTTCTATTTTGTGTTTAAAAAAAAACAACGTAAATAAGAAGCGAATAATTACATTCACATTTGTCGTAACATTTATTTAAAAAAACCCCGGAAATATTGTATTCTTTTTATATTATTTTCAAAAATGTTTCGATAAAAATTAAAATCTCTTTTTCTGTTTATGGCTCTTCCATTTAAAGAAAAACACACACACACACACACACACATTGATATTCAATTGTTGGAATAGAATAGATGTATGAGAAATAAAACGCAACGGACATCATTCTTTGATTTTTTTTGTGAAATGTCAACAATGCAACGTCCAACAATTTAAGGCTAAAAGCATGGATCAAACCCAAAATTTTCCTTCTCTGATTCTGAACCCGTAAAATGTTTGATAATTTGGGAAATGGATTTTAAAATGCTGAACACCGCA
Organism: Elysia chlorotica; assembly: GCA_003991915.1. Taxonomy (NCBI): domain Eukaryota; kingdom Metazoa; phylum Mollusca; class Gastropoda; family Plakobranchidae; genus Elysia; species Elysia chlorotica. The sequence continues at coordinate 270,565 of RQTK01000514.1, forward strand.
CAAATTACCTATAATAGAACGATGCTGGTTTTCGTTGACGTTTGTAGCTGGTCGCACGTCTTGCTGAATAAGTTTTAAACAAACCACGAAGTCGGAAACATAATTTAACAAGTTGTATAAATCTCCTTTTACGCGTAATATTCATATTGTGTACACACTTTCTTTAAAAAGGATAAAAACAACCAAAACGTGTATCTCATCATAATATCTTATCTACACATACTATGTTGGTATCGATAGTGGATTATCGAAGTGGCGTATCGTGTGATTACCGGAATATATTGTATGATTTGCATTGATAACGGCATCTACCTGGTGACACTGCTCATGCCGGTTGCTTAGAATTACGTCTATATAATATCGATATAATATCACCACATGAAACGAGCAATCCATGAATGTGTGTATAATAAAACGATTGATCATTACTTACATAACTATACTCTTACATGGTGATAAAAAATTAATGTTTTCAATTACATTTTTGCGGTCAAAATTAAATACTTCTAAATAATACACAAATATCTGATAATATTTTTTTTTATAAACTGCGCGTTGCATCATCCATTACAATTGTCGCAATCATCGACACAATCAAAAAAAGTCTTAGAGACAAAAGGAATGTTCTATTCACTTTGGCGAAATTCTAGGCTAGCTGCCAGCCCTATTTAAACAACGCAATTTAAAAAGGAAATTAAAGTCGACTACAATATTACGTACATTTTTATGTCTCCTGTATCCAAGCTTAATGTCTTTTGGAATTACATTTTTAACAGGACACCTATGGAAAATCCACTCTCAAAGAAAGCTTCCCAAATTATTGGCTGTGAACTAATCCTTTTCAAAGACATGTATGTTTTACAAGTAATGAATAAAGCTAAATGTATAACATCAGACATAAACCAAAATCTTCATAGCGAATATGAAACATCACAATGAAATAACAGGTTAATACAAAAAGGTCAGAACAGACAGATATAAAGACTCGTTTGTACCAGCCTCTATCATATTGCTGCAAAATTGGCATACTTTGGGGACTTGTGTTTGTAGGGGTGTGTGTATTCTTGTATGTGCGTAAAGAGGTATGTGTTTCTAAATAATAATTATGTATGTCTGGCAACAATTTCAACAATTTTACACGTGAATGTAAAATGCTTATTTAAAAAAAAATTTTATTATTATTTATTATTATTATTTAATTATTATTATTATTATTATTATTATTATCATTATTATTTATATTATTATTATAATTATTATTATTATTATTATTTTATTTTATTTTATTTTATTTTATTATTATTATTATTACTATTATGTACATATCTCACATATGTACAATTGATGATGTGATATTGAATCTGAATTATTCTACGACCAAGAAATTTTTCCTTATGGGATGGTAAAGGCTTAGCTTAACCTATCTTATCTTATCTTATCTTATCTTATGTTATCATGTTTACTAAAAAGTTTTATCGAGCGCCAGATGTGTGTAGCTCGGCCTGTCAGCCGCAGCCAGGCGGCGCTCACAGAGGACCTGCCTCCCCCCCCCTCCCCCCCCCCCCCGTGCGCCCCACGCTCACCCCCCGTCCTGCCCCCCCCCTCTTTCCCGTGAGTAACTCTCTGACTCTCTGGTCAGTTAAGACGTTCGGAGATAGGGACTGCAAGTCAGGGACCCCGCAATTATCGTCTTGTCCCAGCCAAAGAGAGTTTAGGACTTAACCCTTGTTTGGTGCGAAATAATCGCTGAACAGTTGGTTCCTCTATACTTCAGTAATTGCGCTCTCTGTAGGAAATCACGAACATTACCGTGTCAGTCGGAAAGAAAATTACACAAATTTCCACATGCCACTGAAATGTTACGATCAATAACTCAAAAGTTTTAGAATAGCTCATACCGTGGCTTTAAAGACATAGAAATTGTAATTCTGAGTGTGGCTGAAAAAGAAAAAGGCCAGCCTAGGGACCAGAAGAAAAAACGATATTGAGTCTGACAAGGAATACATCTAAACTAAAATGGTAGCGACTAAGATGACACTGGTGGTGGAGTTGGATGCATTTTTTTTCAAGAGAATAATGTACGAGGACGAAATGGACATTATGGAAACATCTCGTAGAACTTATTTTTAAAATAAGGCGAAGAAAACAAAAGAAAGATAAGTGTAGACCAACTATTTTACATCATAAACCAAACCGTACAAAGACATCATTGTCACTGTATTTACCTAGAATGTGATAGCAACTCAATCGAAGAAAATAATGTCACAGATTTGAAGTACACTGTACTTCGTGACAAGGGAACGGGTTTTCCGTGCATGATATTCGCATCGTTATCTAGGACCGCAAGTACAAGGTTGTGGTAGCTTAAAACTCGTCTAAACAATACACGATAAGAAGACGTATTCAGTGGTAGATTTTATAATTTGCGATTCAAACATTTTTAATGTTTTCCAAAAGGAAAAAAAATCACTTGAAGAAAAATCTGTATGCTAAACATAGTTTTTACGTCTAATAAAAAATCACGGATTCATGGACAAAACCATTGTGCTTCGAGAATTGTTTATCTAGATATCTAAATGTTGTTTCTCCTTCTTGGAAAGATATAGTTCCTACAAGGTAAAAAAAATAGTAAGCCCTTCCATCATAAGTTCTAAAAACTATACTGATTTATAATTAAGCAGTGTTCTGACCGCCACTTAAAAGGTACAAAATCAGGCTATAGTCTTGTCTCGGTGTCTTTGTTGCTAAACCATCATATCTCAGTGCATTTTAAACATAGGCGAGATTTGTAACAGAGACCGACGTGCTTCAGTGAGAAGGCACCAAGTGTTCGAGCACCTAATAATTCATACACTGGTAGCGTGAGTCGCAGGGCAAGTTTTCAACCATTCAGTCTGTGTTTTACCCTATTTGTAATTCATACTCAATGGCTATGTCAGATTATTGATACAGCTTGGACTCTAATAAAAGTATACAGATAAATGCTTTTGGGCTGGAAAACATGTAAAGAACAACTGATTTGCGATAAAGTAAAAATAGAAGAAAATTGTAACAACCATTTAATGGGGAATAAGCTTTGGAATATTTTTCTTTGAATAGTAATTTTAAAACCCCAGTTAGGAAGCTTTTAAACCAATCTTGCCCCACACTAAGTCATTCCTTAGCTTTATAAAGAATTAAGTGGTGACTATAACAGTTACTGTTATGGTATGAGACAGCACATTAGTGAACGCACGTTTTCTGGATATGTGTGTCTGCCCTGTGCTGGTTGTAGTTGAATCATTTATGATTTCCGCTTGTTCTGCTTTTTATGGGCTGGACCCATATTGACTGCCGACCGATTGACATTTTCTTCTGAATGACTTGCCTGAACCGTTGTTATGCAGGCCCAACCCGCTTCGTTCTTTCTTGTAAAAGAATTAAGTGGTGACTATAACTGTTATGGTATGAGACAGCACATTAGTGAACGCACGTTTTCTGGGTATGTGTGTCTGCCCTGTGCTGGTTGTAGTTGAATCATTTATGATTTCCGCTTGTTCTGCTTTTTATGGGCCGGACCCATATTGACTGCCGACCGATTGACATTTTCTTCTGAATGACTTGCCTGAACCGTTGTTATGCAGGCCCAACCCGCTTCGTTCTTTCTTGTCAGTTTTACATTCACATCAGACATTCGATTTTCATATTTTGTTATTGTTGTTGCTCTTTCTATTGTTCTTTTTGTTGCTATTGTTTTTGCATGTGTTGCTATTGCTGTTTTTGTCATTGCTGTTGTTTTATATCTTCCACTCGTGTAAAGGGATTAACTTACATGCCTGGTATATCGGTATTGCATTGCTATCAAAACCGACGATTATTTTTTGTAGTAAAAATTGGAGATCGCAGTGCTGTCAGACGCAGATCAGAGTCTGAGGTTCGGCTGAGGACAACATGTGTGTGACATTAAGACTTGACAAAGTGAGAGTCTCCAATTACTCACGAGACCTGAGAATGAGAGCCAGTGGAAAAGTCAGCACATACTGATATTCAGGCAAGGCACTGAAAGAAACAGTTGAGAAAGGTGTGTGTGTATATATATATATAAAGAGAGAGGGAGAGAGAGAGAGAGAGAGAGAGAGAGAGAGAGAGAGAGAGAGAGAGAGAGAGAGATAGCCTGATAGATAAACATAAATAGAAAAATTCATCAGTATATTGGTAGAGTGATGGGTAAAATACATTTCTAGATATAAAGATGAACGGACTAATAATTTTTATATAGATAAAAAGAAGTATTCCTTGAATGAAAAAAAAGACCTGATATTTGAATAGTAAGTGAGTTAGGGAAAATGTGAGCAGAAGAGCTGGAGAAGGAGAGAGAGAGAGATGATATAGATAGAGAGAGGGAGAAAGAGGGCGGGGAAGGGGGGTGGAGAAGGCCGAAACAAATAATAACTCCTTAACATTAGGTTTTCATTCGAAATGTCAAAGTATACATGTAACTCTGCACCTCCGGACCAGTCTGCTAACCTCAAGAACAGTAAGGTTCCAGATTTAGCATACACTTAAGGGTATCCATACGCTACAGATGCGTGTGCACCTTTCTCGAGTATAGGATCTAGCTCCTCGCGATAGGAGAAGTTTACCATAAATATTATGACGAGAAAGGGTCGAGAAATAGAGAGGAAGAGAAAAAGAGAAGAAAGAAATATATGATTTCAAAGGTACAAAGTTAAAACTCGCCATAATTTGTAGTAGTAGTAGTAGTAGTAGTAGTAGTAGTAGTAGTAGTAGTAGTAGTAGTAGTAGTAGTAGTAGTAGTAGTAGTAGTAGTAGTAGTAGTAGTAGTAGTAGTAGTAGTAGTAGTAGTAGTAGTAGTAGTAGTAGTAGTAGTAGTAGTAGTAGTAGTAGTAGTAGTGGTAATAGTAGTAGTTGTTGTTGTAATATAATTAATAAAATGAAGAATAATTATCATTCAGTAAAAGTAGGAAAGAGATATCCCTGGAAAAAAGAAAGAAGGCATTGTATTAGGCAGAGAGAGAAACATCAAACTACCTGTTTTATAAGCAATCGTCATCTTACCTTTACAGGATCCAGGTTTCTACATACGGTAGTTCAAATCTAATTCGTTAAAACACCATCGATTGAAATTCCACATGGCCAGAGATTTAATTAAAAAAGAAGACATTACTATGCATCTTCGCTTAAAGATTTCTATCACCATTGAATAGTTCATCTATATCTGGTTGAAATTCAGTGATGCATTGTTGTTTTTTTTAAGTTGTGGCAGCCAAGATTCTATGTTTGTCTTTTCGGTAATGTGCGTTTACTGCTGAGAACTCCCTGGTTTCGTTTAGACCCCTCGCCGCAGGTTTTGTCTTGTTGACAAAGCAAGCTTCACGAAGCTAATAGAATGTCATCGGAAGTGAGTCTGTCCAACCAGGGAAGGCAGCGGTCAAAGCCAATTTCCTGGCCCCATGCTCGCCAAGAAAAAATATTCTCTCTACACACATGCATTGTGTAGAAAATTGCAGTACATTTTAAGTAAACAGTCAGTATGTCAAAAAATAAATAATGACAGAGAAAAACAGAAAGCCCATACTTTCAGTTTGAGAATACTGGCACAATAATAATACACTATAAAATTATTATTTTTAAGTCTTATGGTAAAATTAGCAAAGTTCTAGTAGTATAGACATCTAAAATGGAAAATACAAAATGTTTACCGCATTTCACTCAGCTTAGTCTCAAACTCATGGGCCTGTAAAGGTTTCTAAATAATCAAGAAGCGCTATTGTGGTTAGACAGTGTTAGCTATACTGTACTGAAAAACCAATGAGAGGGGAGGAAAAGATCTCTAGATAATTATAACATCTCTTGTCCCAGAAGAATGATCAACATCAATATCCAAACGTTGGAACCGTTGAATGGCTTTTCCCCGAGCTAGGGATCACGTGCATCATGTTATAATGACAGCAATAGAACTTGGAATCCTACTATTACAACCCGCCTAAGGTGGCATTTGGAAAGCAAGGTTAAAGAAGACAACGTCGATAATGTAATGCTATCTTAAGAGATATACTGGAATATACATACACACACACACACACTAACACACACATATTATATATATATATATATATATTAGTCATGCAATATATGTATACTAACACGTAATAATATATTATCTAAATAATATATACATACAGTAGTAGTAGTAGTAGTAGTAGTAGTAGTAGTAGTAGTAGTAGTAGTAGTAGTAGTAGTAGTAATAGTACCAGAGAAGTAGTAGTAGGAGCAGAGGAGTAGTATTTATTGCTGTACCATGCCCATTACACTGTTTAATATTGCATAAATTGTATTTTGCAGTTTGGTCGCTTGTTGCGATTCTTCCCAGTCTAACCACATAAAACATGGTTACGCTAAGGTTTGTGCACAAACTGGATCACATCAAGTGTCATAAAACCAAATTCTATGCAGAAAGTGCACCTTCTACATAATTTTGTCCCTGGGCACCCTGATAGGGCTTTTGAATATGTTCAGAATGAACGTAGGTGATGAGAGCTAGACAAGAAGAGCGTTGGTTATTTCTCTGCATCGACTTTCTATGCATACTATGCATCTGAAAACTTCTCGGGGAAACGTTCGAATGTAAACGATGCCTCTGCTCTATTGTTTTTTTCCTTCGTGTTATTGCTCAACAATCTCATTTCTTCCGTGCCTGTGTTACAGATAGCTATATTTTTTAAAGAAAGAGACAAAGAAAATCTTAGCGGAATTATACAAAGTAGCAAAGGAAGTGAATGGATTTTCTGAAAATCACAAAGGTATTATTTTAATGTTCGTAGTAATGGGCGAGGCGGATCTGAAAATTGTAGGAAATAAGTGCAGAGCTAAAAAATGATAGACAGTGATAAAATGGAGTGAGAGAGAGAGAGAGAGAGAGAGAGAGAGAGAGAGAGAGAGGCAGGGAGAGAGACAGACAGAGACAGAGAGTGAGCCACAGAGAGAGACACACACAGAGAGGTAGACAGACAAACAGACATACAGACAAGCAGATACATAGAGATGGAGAGAAATAGACTGATAAAACGAAGACGCACAAAGAGAGATAAAATATTATTACTTTTTCATTTGTGTGAGGAAGGCTGAAACTAGGCCGGAAACACTTATCTGAAAAGAGAAGCTTATAGGTAAACAACACGATTTTCATAAAGAACATTACAAAGAAAAAATAGCAAATATATTTTGTGAAATATTGTGTTCTACGATAGAAAAATATGTTGACAGGGGAGTAGAAAGGCGGGGAAAAACTAGGAAGGATATAATTGCTAAATCATAGAGTTTTCTAGACGGATAAATAATTATGTGCATGGGGAGATACAAGTAACGTAACTAATAGATGTATGTGTACTTAATTACTTTCTTCATGGATTGGATGATACAAAGAAAAAAAAGAAAAACAGAATTTTAAATTAAAATCGATATGAAAAGCTTTCCAACTTTAGTTGACCGATTCATTTAATATCCGCATAACGTTAGGTGCAAGGAATAATTTAAACTCGGTGTGTTCTATTCTTATTTTGTAGATAGTGTAGCTGGCACAGTGGCAGTGTCCTAGATAAAACGTGGAGCCGCTTCTTATCGGTCTCTTAGTGAACCGATGGTTACTGTCCCTTTCTCCGGTTCCAGGAAATGATCCCAATACTCAGGGATGTTTCAGTTGAGAGATAGAGATAAGGATATAGACAGGTAGATAAATAGATTGATAAATAAAGGGGTTAGTAAGTAGCTAGATAGTAGGCAAATGGATATAAAACATAGATAATTAGAGAGATAGATAAATCGATTGGGAGATAAAAAAACGCCGGGCAAACAGTATAGACAACCCCTTTAACAGAAATCGTGCAGATGGAGAAGAGACAGGGAAGAAAGCTGTGAGGTTAAAAACATTCTTGATCAATTTTTTTCCAGTATGCACTTGATAACATTGCATTTTTATAATCAGCTTTAAATTAAATGCAATGAGAATATTCTATTTTCCTTCCGCCGTTCTTATTTTGTTCGAATCTAACACGAGTTCCTGTGTTATCAGATCATTTGAGTTGTTCACACAGATGTCTATTAATAGCATCTGCGTTGTTCATAACTATTACGGTCTTATAGCACACCAAATGAACGGTTCAATGGATGTTAGTGTTGGACAAAACTGGGAACTGACAGTGATAGAACACGTGAGCCTCACTCGATTGAGCATTATTTTATCAGTTTACGTCTTAAACAACAAGATCAGTATACAGAGAGCTAAGTAATATTTAAAACAGCTATATGCTCATCAAAATTCATATCACTTTTACGATTGTGATAACAGCTACCTTTTTTATCTTAATATAGGCCATACAATGTGTTTCCAGCTGTTCTGCTCCTCTACAGATGTAGTGTTTTCCAGTCTAGCACTGAAAGGTTCGGAGTAAGTCAGAACTGTCAGGGGGTCCCACGGACACTGGTGAGTCGATGCCCGAACTCGACCTTCCCTAAGAAAATAGAAAAATACTAGATGCTGAGCGAAGCCTTGAGTCGTGCGGTGTCCGCTGGGTAAACCGTTTATCTCGGCTGCTGACGGCTCCAGCTCACGTGATAAAGACCATCAAACACAAACAATGGTATTTTGGGTCTTACAAAGATATGGTTACAAACTAGGCCGAATAGTATTATTATAGGCTAAGGTGTTAGGGGCGTAATGTGCGATAGAGGCTAAAGTCGGAGGTGCAATAAATTATCGTGGTGTAGACAAATTAAGTATTATTGTCTTTCAGGTAAGAAATATGCAGATAATGACACAAATGGAATTGCTATACCTTAGTAAATAAAATCTTTACCATCTCAAAATAACAGCCTGTTGGAACTAGCAAGGCTTTGCTTCCTTTCAAGTAGTAATCAAGTAGCAAACCTCTCGGAGATAACGCTACAATGATAAGTATCACAGGTTCCAGTAGCAAGCCGCATAATTACAGTTGGGCATCAGTGCGGCCTATCCTCTGGTCTACAGACCCCATGAATATAAATCTTAAGTAGTTAAGACAGCTTATCTTGGGGAGCAGAGAGTCAGGTCTAGCCTGGGCATAAACCAAAATCCGCCCCTTCCCCTCCCACGTTGAATAAGCATCTTACTTTGGACAGCTCGCTACACGGTTTGTGTATAGCATCATCACAGATGGTAAAACATCACATGGTGTGAAGAGAAATTATTACCATAATCTAGATGTTGCCCGGCCCAATAAGATAAGGAAACTAAACATGATTAAGAAGAAGAAGAAGAAGAAGAAGAAGAAGAAGAAGAAGAAGAAGAAGAAGAAGAAGAAGAAGAAGAAGAAGAAGAAGAAGAAGAAGAAGAAGAAGAAGAAGAAGAAGAAGAAGAAGAAGAAGAAGAAGAAGAAGAAGAAGAAGAAGAAGAAGAAGAAGAAAAAGAGAAAACATAAAATGGAAATTAAAAGCAATGTTGGTTTTAATTTACCATAATTTTATTGATACTGCCACTTTTTTTTTTTTAATGATTATCCATAATTGTCCACATTTCATTTTCTGTCATAATTGCATGTTTCTTTCTTTTCACCGTCACCATAATATATTGCATATAAAGGGTTATATAGTTGTTGTTGTTTTTTCAACGTCTCAAACGTTTGAAATCCAATATCAATTCTCAACGTTCATAATTCAACAATTTATTGCAATTCAATGCAATGAGAAGATAGAAAAGTGCAATAGAAAAAATATTTTTCAGTTCACCGATAAGGGATGCCATTAAAAATTGAAATTCAATCCAACGCTGTCAACGACTGTCCCAAAATGTAAACACTTTTGGAGTCGGGGAATAATCCCCCCCCCCCCCTTTTCCCCCAAAAAAAATCCCGCCTTTCATCTCCTCTATTTTTTTCGATTTGGAGGGCAGGAAATGATGAGTGGACAGCACCAGGACAAGTTATAGATCAATAATTAAGTGATTAACTGATTAAAAACGATGCCTTGAAATGTGTGTTGCAAACTAAACCGACTGTTGCTTTTGAAATTGAAGAACCAACAAATAACTTGCTCTATGCTGGTAGGAAAAAATAATGTGATATCTTTAGGCACGATAAGCTCTAACCATTTCCGTCTTCTAAGTACGAAGAATAGTAAACATGGGAATAACAAAAACGTTATCTGATGATTATGTTCATGGAAATACATGTAAATGATACAGATTTGAAATGAATCATCGTAATGCGTAAACTTTGATGCACAATTGGACAAGCTTATGTTATGAATAAGGTCTACTGACGATATAATATATTGATCACGTAAAAACAGCTTCATTCATTCATCCTCTACCGGTACAAGAAGCGGCTGCAGGTTAGTAAAGAAATGCAAAAGCATGAGAGATTTTATGTGAATGTGTCTGTGTATGTGTAAGAAAGTAAGGAAGCGAGTCAGATAGAAATGTTGAGAGCGATTAAGAAAGACCGCCAGTAATGACAAGTAGGCAATTCAAAACAAAGAGAGAAAAATAAACGTTAAAAATTAAACGAAACATTTATAAGAAATAAAGCCTCTTACCCTCTAGTGTTTCCAAAGTAAAAAGTCCAAGCTTCCAAGGGCTACAAGCTTCCAAGGGCTACGGCAAGAAGTGAACAAAAAGCAACTTGTGAATGTTAACGCAGCGCCGCTACAACATTCAAAGCTCTCTCTCAGGGTAACCTTATACCCTCCGCGCTTTCTCAGCCAGCGCTCTGTGCCCTAAAACCTAACCTCGTGCACGTAATTACCCCAGCCACTTCCCTATGTCCATGTCTGAGGATAGCTGATCCAGACCCACAGGGCCACTGGTACTACTTAACTTTGACCAATGTAGACCTGTTACTGTAATACCGTTAGGCCGGCTAACCACTCCGCTGCCTTTAATTCTTTTTTCACTTAATAAAACTGGAGAAAAGCCTGGCTAGCTTTCATCATCAGATGCTAAATATAATGAAAAACAAAATAGACTACGTAATTAACGGACCAGAGCTGCAATATTATTATAGTTTAGTTTTCAATTTATTTACCTTTTACATTAATGTTTAAACATTGTGATTAAAATTGTGAATCAATCTTTAGAGATCATCTACAACATGCAGCCACAAACTTCTCACCCTAATGATTCCACAATAAGGGTCCATTCAAGTTTAAACAAGTGTATACATACTTTTTCCCAGCGCATGATTTTAGGCCTATTTCTTGTGTGCAAACTATTTTAAGGAATTTCCAAACAAATTGAAAAGGTAAAAGCTTTGAATTGTATTATTTTGAAACAGGAAGGTGTGCAGATCAATGCAAAAAGGTGCTAACACAAAAGCGTATCAACTCGCACAACATGTGTATAGGGTTAATGGGGAAAAGGTTAAAGAGAAACTTGCAGATGCACTGCGCAGCTCTACCTGTTGATTGTTTGCAACTCCATCGCAAAATTCCATAAGCAAAAAGAAAAACCGTATCCCAGTCTCACTAAAAAAATGGTCGATTGGAATCGGCGCATGAGTGACTCACTAGAGAGTAAATAAGCGCATCAAGGATTACATGCGAGAGAGCCGAGTCTGCATTGTGTAAATGTAGTGTCTAAATTTAGACTATAATGATGCAAGTGGCATCGCCATAGCTGAAGGATCTAAAGACGCATAGCATATTGAAGTGTAGATGTTAGATCTTAGAGTTCGGTGGTGCCACAGGTGAATTCGTGGGACTCAGCCGATGACGAAAAGAAAGGTCTTTAAAATGTCGGAGCAACAATTTATTACATTACTCTTTCGTGTAAAGGCCAAAATCTAAGAAAAAATTCCGCCTCCTTTATTTTAAGAATAACCATTGCGTTTCTTTCCAGCTTGATTTTAGAAAGCGCAAAAAAAAAGAACCACATTACTGTGAATTTACAGAAATGTTATTAATTATTGTGTGTGATACTGAGAATGAGTTTAAATCTGTATGATTAATGAGTAACTCTTTATGATGAGTTTTTATCTGTGTTTTTAGAAAGCCAAAAATATCAGGGGGAAACGTTAAAAAATCGTTGTTGTTTTTTTTGTCTTTATTAAGTCATCAGGTTAGTTTAAGTTTGTAGGCCTAATGTGTTTTAATATATAGGAAAGAAATAGACAGTTTCCTCCAACACTATGTGAATGCATATCTAAGGTAAAACCAACAATAATCTGTCTTTACTCTTGAGGTTCTTAGTCATTACATAATTGTACTAAAAAAACAACTAAAAAAAACAGACAAACGTTGCATATTTTAAAACCCTGCATAAAGCTAAAAATTACCATTATTTTTCTCCACAAATAATAATGTGTGCCGTCTTGTAGCATAATGGATTTCCAACATTTTTAGCGTCAGGTCTTAGACAATGGCGACTTCGGTGAAGTCTGTCAACTTTTTTTTGCCATTGTTCTTAAAACCAGAGTATAACGGATAGTATTAACGATAGTTAATACATTTAAACACCATGACATATTTCTAGTTGTACAAACAAACTTTAATTTGTATCTAGTCAAGGTATGGCAAATTCTTACCTCAGATTCTAAGGGATTAGATTTTGAGAATTACCTATTTTGGAAAAAAAAATTCAGCGACCTTATATATAAATGGGAGACTATGATGAAAATCGTTATGCCGGATGCTGTTCGAATATTTCAAAGTGGTAATCAAAATATATCAATTATATGAGAGAAGAAAGATACAGTATTGAATTTCCATAAAACAAGTTAATAATATATGTATATCTCAATAACGGGAATAAAACGGACTTGCTTGTACAATCTGTGATTCCCTTTCTTCGAGCAAAGAAAAACATTTTCGTTAATCCAGTTGAATGCCAATTGTATAGGGTGCAAATTTACTTTGTTCTCGTGAAACACCTACATTATTTTCGCTGTTATACAGCTGTACTGTAATTTAAAACCCACCCTAACCGAATACTAAGATCGTTATAGGCCACAGGTGAAAGCCAAGTTAAAAGATGGAAAAGATTTTTCTAAAGGGCAGAGCAGGGGGGAAACTTTCTCGTCTGGGCGTTCAGAACTTCTAGTTCTCTGTTCAGCCAAATGCACATCATCATTCAAGATTAATTTGACCATTTGCACGATCAATGAGGCGAGTCTTTCATTACTCCGCACTCTAAAAACGCGGATTGATTTCTAGTTGTTCCTAAAGAAACACCTTAAAATGGTCGCTTTCGGTGCTTCAGAGCGTAAAGCACCATTACTTGGAACAAAGAGTTAACTTTAAAACTATTGCATGGCATTCCGCTCACAGAAGCTCTATTTCATCATGCTCGGACTAGGTGTAAAAACAACAACACAACCAAGATACCAATATGTAGCATTCATTCAATGTCACCAAGAAGCACTAACTGATAGTAAGTACTGAATAGCTTAGTAAAGAGATTTTAGAGGCGAATACGAAACGCAAAAACATACTCTCTAATTACCATCTATCTCGAAAAAATTTTAGCAGTGTGAATCGGGGAAAAAACAAGAGAGGAAGCAAGAGAAATAGATAGATAGATAGATAGATAGATAGAGAGAGAGAGAGAGAGAGAGAGAGAGACAGACAGACAGACAGACAGACAGACAGACAGACAGACAGACAGACGAACACAAAGACACGCAGAGAGAGAAAGACAGAGAGACAGATCGAAAGATAAGCAGAATGAAAGACAGTGACAGAGACAGACAGACAAGCAGACAGGCAGAAGTCGACAGAGATAGCGGGCACAAGAAGAAAACATCACTGAGAGAAATAAGAGAGGTGTAAGGAAATGGGTCTTTGTTTAACAAAATGAAAAGTGGATATTGGGGAAGAGAGAAAAAAAACGATGCCAGAACTATGAATACTAATATAAATAGACAGATTGGGCAAACGTGCCAGGCGTCTTATCACACAAAGGGGAATAATCGATAGTGAGAGGGAAAAAAAAGAAAAGAGATGGGTATCATGAATACATGCTAAAGACATAAGGAGCTGGGAAATACAAACTGTCAGGGATAACACGAGAATAGGGTGTATTGCAGAGTAAGTGGAAATTAGAGAGAACGAGTGAGCGAGCGAGAGAAGGAGAGAGAGAGAAAGAGAGAGAGAGAGAGAGAGAGAGAGAGAGAGAGGGAGAGAGGGAGTGAAAGGGGATAGAATGATTTAAATAAGCAAAGTCAAGAGAAAATAAACACAGACAAACAGGTGAATCTTTAGAACAGCTGGATACGAAAAGAAAGAGCAAAAAGTAAGATAAAATCAAATGAACACATACGCCTACAACTCCACATAAGAAAATACGAAAAGGTCTTTCTTTTTTGGTTTAGACTTTTGGACATACGAGGGCTGGCCCAGAAGTGAGGTACTTGAAGCCATAAGTCAGGAAGTACTTAGGCAAATTTAATGCAGTTTTCACATAGCATGATCACACCTTTAGTCAATTTTTTGATGTAATTGCCATGCTGATTGATGCATTTTTCCACCTTGAGAGAAGAGCAAATGTACCCTCCTTGAAAAACGTTGCGTCAAGACTTTTCAGCCATGCTGATACTTCTGTGATAAGCTTACCAACCATAAGAATCAAACCGTTTCCTGACAAGTGTGTTTTGGGCGGCCCAAACACATGAATATCATTTTGAAGGGGGCATATCATGACCATGAGCCGATGCTGTAGAATGCCTCGTCTATACTGTTTCAACCAGTTTGTAGTGTTCTTTGCCTTATGGGGTGTGGCATTGTCATGTTGACAAATGATTCCTTTGCTCAATCGCCACACGGGGTTTGTTTAATGTTTCACAGAACCTGGAGGCATTAATTGTATTCCCAGGCTGCAAGAGGTCAACGAAAAGGACACCCTTTGTATCCCCAAAACACACTGGCCATCACCATTTTGACTGAAGGCTGCGATTTAAACTTTTTCGCACAGGGGAGGGTGGATGTTTCCCCCATCGTGCTTGTCCTGAAGCGAATGCGTTGTTCCATAGCACGGGTAACAGTGATCCCTAGGTATTATAGTTAGGATATAATGTCAAACTCAGAGAAAACATTTTGCTTCAGCCCATTAACCCTTCACAACAATAACGAAAAGTGCATCACCTCTGTGGAATAATTACATAGCTCAATTTGACTCTTAATGCAAATGTCTGAGTACGGTACTTTCATGACTTGACCTGTTATTCTTGGAACCTGTGACCAACACCCGTATGCACACAAGATCCTTGACATTAAGCCTTACATGACAACCTCCTTGAGTCGGCGAATAGTCTCACGATTTCCCATTATTTGCAAGCATCCATGCAAAAGTTTCATCAGTCAACTACTTTTAGCGGACTAACTGAGTATAACTGCCATCAACGTTTTAACTCAAAGCCCGGAAACATTCGATGGCGTTCAACAAATTTCATAGTGCGGTTTGAAGTGGGTGAGTTACCCTTCCAATTTACCCCTTTCCCTTTGTCATGCAATGCAAAAGGGTGCATGATCTTTTGGGGGAAATTCCGATCATGCAAGATTAACCTTTGAGAAATATCTTAGATTGCCACTGCTCACCGAGTTAATTTAGCGATTTGGAAAAAGATATATTGGGTCACGTAATAACTGTAGAAGTATATATTATTTAATAGATTCTAACACGAAGAAATTTTTATTACAGAAGAAAAATACATAGTTAAACAGTTGTGAATTATGAAAACGAACTGTTATTTCTGTTGTTGTTGTTGTTGTTGTTGTTGTTGTTGTTGTTGTTGTTGTTGTTGTTGTTGTTGTTGTTGTTGTTGTTGTTGTTGTTGTTGTTGTTGTTGTTGTTGTTGTTGTTGTTGCTGTTGCTGTTGTTGTCGTTGTTGTTGTTGGTGTTTTTGTTGTTGCTGTTGTTGATGTTGCTGTTGCTTTTTGCTTTTGTTGATTATATTGTTGTTGTTTTCATCGGTTCAGAAAATGTGTTGAATTGGAAAGGAAATATTTGACGTTTTTCATTAATGGCAATTAATTTGTTCCAAATTCACTAAATGGATATTATATTAAACTTTTGACCACAACCTTTCCCCCCTCCCCCCAACCACACACAGCCCAAGTTTGCTCACCGCCTTGTTCTCGTCAGCCGCCAGCCGGGCCGCGTAGCGCGCGATCAACCGGTGCTCATCGTCTACGTGGCTCGACTCGTGGGCCGCCCCACTCACGGCGCGCTTGCGGAGTCTGCAGATAAGCAAGACACTGGTTGGGTAGGCTTGTCAAAACAAACAGTGTCTTCATAGAGGGGCCAAGAGAGACAAAATCATTTTGTACTTGTTATATATTGGTCATATAGCAAAGTAGTTTGGTAGAGCTGACAAAACAAATAGTGTCTTGACAGAGGGGTCAAAAGGAACAAATGCATATTTTACTTGTTATATATTGGTCATATAGGAAAGTAGTTTGTTGTAGCTGCCAAAACAGATAGAGTCCTTAATTAAGGGGTAAGATGAGCTAAATAATATTTTACATGTTATATATGGGTGATATGAGCAAGTGAATCGGAAAGGTTGTTAAACTACATAACTTATAATATTATGATATGTGGGGTTTGGAATATCTTGGAATGATTTGATGGATTAAAAGTTCGATTTAGTCCGAATATTTTATTTAGTTTTTTATGAATGGTTTTACCTTCTGCCAAAGAGAAAAAAACATTAGGGTTGTCAAAACAGATGAAATAAGAATCATGATATAAGGCTAAGAGAGCCATACACAATGTTATCAGGGTTTAAGTAGGGGTTCGGAATACTTTTCAATGATTTGGTGTATGTTAAGAGCAGTAAATAGTTTGAATATTTACTCAAGTTGTTTTCTAAATTTATGCCTAATGTGATTCTACTCCTTCGGAAACCAAATCTAACATTTTAAACTGTGATTTCTTGATTTAAAATTAAAAAAAAAAACGCTTTGGGAATTTTGTATTGGTATCTTCATTACATGAAAGAAATATTATTGTACATATCTTTATGGGTCGATGAAACGGACTTTTTTTTAAACAAAATTTAAAAGATATCTTTTATTTAAACAATGTGGGGCATTTTACTGCGTAATAACATAAACGTATTTCACAGAGCAAACCGGGCATTAAAATATAATTACGCAGACTATTGATTCCATAAAGAAGTAAATCATTAAAAATACCTATAATTAACTAGTGCCATATTTTCTTCTTTCTAACTCTTATGCTTTTCTCCCGTCGAAAAAAACGTAAATTTAGGTAATATTAATATTTCCATTTAAATCGTCCAAAAATAAAGATCTTGAGGATGTTTGAAAATGAAGTTTCAGAAGGGATTCACAGAGAGATAAAGTGAAAATATAATTTATTTACAGATACATTTAGTATAAACAAGTGCACAAATTAAATATGAAGTCACAGTGTTTGCAAAAATTAAAGTTTCTTACACATTGCATGCATCATATATCATATAATAGAAGCTTTTCACCGAGAAATACGCTAGAAAAACTATCTATTGTATATGTTTAACTGTGTATATATAAATGTTTAGAAAACTGCCGTTTAAAGTATCGTTGATCGTTTTGCAACTTATACACAATAAAACATGACCATACCAATGCAGTTAAAAAATGACATAAAGTTCCTTTTAGTATATTGATTGCTTTCTTTCTGAAATTATGGTGCATTAGTCTTCTGTTTCCTCTGGATCAATTCGGACAGCAAACATACTAGAACAAAGAGAAGTCCCTCATCTGGGTATCTACACACAAGAGAGAGAAATCATCAAATATCAAGGTACAGTAATGATATTATTCCAAGTAGCGTGAGGCTATGGGTAGGCTAAAAACTACCCAGCTGGTACTCACGCTCTTGTGTGCGGACTCTGCGGCAGAGACCCGATCTCCAAGGAATGTGTATTGGGATGATCTTTTGGTCCGTTGAGCAAACCTGACGCTGGGCTGGGTGGACTAGAAACAAGCAGAGATACCAGTTCGGTTTTAGTTTGAAAATGCTATGAATAAAATTTAAATGGCATAGATGTGAGACTCTTTGGAGTCAGCTCTTGCGGTATTAGTATTCATTGAAAAATAAAACCTAACGAAAATGAATATTGTTTGTTTTAAAGTTATATACCAGGGGTGAATGTTTTTCCTCGATTTGATAAACCACCACACTAAACAAACGCATCAGTCACTCAGATGTTTCTGAATTTCACTGACGTAGAGCTTAACACTAGATCAATAAAACGCTTCATGGCTAATCAGTGGCACGGTTCGCTTGTTTCTCATTGACACTCTAAATGTATTGATTATACATTCGAAACGTCGTGTTTTAATTAACGCTACCGTTGTACTTTTGCTCCATTCGTGCATAGTGAAAGACAGGATCTTCACTTTAAAAATCAACCAAGAGTTAATTTAATACGAGTGGTTATTTCCCTAAGAGCTTTTGCCTTAAAACTGACAATAGCTTTGGACGTGGCAAGCACACCTAGTAATTATATTAGTTCGCCCTATTCAATTACTTTCATTTTAGGGAGATAAAAAAGTGATACCTTCACAAACGATACAGTCAATCGTTTCCCGACTCTCCGGGATGGAGCAAAAGAAATGGTGAGTAACCATACACCTAAAGTTATATAACAAATCAATATATTGGTAAGTTGATTAACAAAAGTGAGGGAGGCAGTTTTTGTCATTGAAGCGAGTAACGGCTATAAAACCAATACACCAATGAACTGCAGGATGCGCGAATTGCCTTTACAGTCTTCGTATGATAAGCTTACAGTTTATCATCACCAACGTTGATATTACTTTTCAAGTTTCAAAAGATTATATATTTGTACCCATAGAAACTTTGATTTCTCCTTAAATGAAGAAGTAACGTATGGATACATCTCCATATTCAACCCGCCAATTCAAGATGCTACTCTGTTGTCGATAATCATAACCTATCATACCCTCCGTCTGAACCATATCCGTTTCGTGTGAAAAAGATAATTATTGAATTTAATCAAGTGCAGCTTGAAGAGACCACACCAGGCCTGCATCATCTGCATCTTTAAAAGATTCCACATTAACCACCTCATGCTTTAGGTCTCACATATCTACGAGATATATGTTGATCTGGACTTTCAATAACAGCATTAGAAGATCATATTTAGATCCAAACATCTTAACCTAAATGTTCCACTTAATATTTTGCAGGTTTCTTAACTGCAATATCAATGACATATTGTAAACACCCAACATAACGATCTATCGTGTGAAGTGGAAACACATCAGGTCGACGAATTAGAGAAAATGACGACAAGAGAATTTCTTTTTCATCTTAATGTAAAAAACTAGTAGCGTTTTGATTTCGGTATCATTTAACCTTAAAGTTTACATTTCATCTTTAAAATATCTCACTTTTATTGACACATCATTTTGAGCTTTTTAACTTACATCATAAATCACCTTAGTAAATCTCGGTTGTACCTGAACTAGAGATTTCACAATGAGTCTTATTATTAAACATTTAGCATTTCAGCCTTAATCCAGCAGATTGCAAGGATCACTTTTCGCATGAAGGATACATCTGCACATATAGTTTTGACTTTGAATTTAATATTTTCTAAAAAGAAGTACGTTTAAAAGAGCGAGAGGGAAAGAGATAGAAACACAGAGAGACAGACAGAGAGAGAGAGAGAAAGAGAGAGAGACAGAGAGAGAAAGAGAGAGAGACAGAGAGAGAGAGAGAGAGAGAGAGAGAGAGAGAGAGAGAGAGAGAGAGAGAGAGAGAGAGAGAGAGAGAGAGAGAAGGAGAGGTCAACTGCTTGGGTGAGAGGCCCCGCAACAACAGCCAGTTGGACTCACACAATGAAAGACATGTCCAGCGTCTTCTGGGGAGTGTCAGGGAAGTGAGGCAGCTGGGAGTCGCCGTGCGACTTGTGAGACTTGCCGGACGGCACACAGTCCAGGGACTTTTTTATGGACCGGCCGATCTGCTTGGAGCCAGATCTCTGCAGGGAGAAACCAGAAAGCATGGCAATCAATGGATGAAGCTATAGCTTTGAACAGTTAGGGCACATTAGGACAGTTTACATTTAGAACAGTTTACTTTGTTGCTCAGGCTAAGTGGGTTGATAATAAATACTCTCTAAGAACCTTCTAACTGTATTAAAAAACAAAACAAAACAAACAACAACACACACACATACAAAAAATCAAGAAGAAGAACAAGAACAACAACAAAACAACTGTTTGCTTTGGGCAGGAAAGTGAAGTGACACTTTTTAAAGCCAAGATGAAGATTAAAAATCCAATTGATCTATGGAAAATTAGACGTCTGTGTTTAAAATCGCAGAATGTTTTTATTCCCAAGAATGTATCGATGACTATAGCAGAACTTAGAATGGTGTATTACTGTTTTCTACTTCATCTGGGGACTGCGGTTCGGGTGAGTTCCCTTTTTTCTTATTGAATTAAATTTAGGTCTACATTGTTTTATGGCGGAATAAGTGTTAATACAAAAAGATATCGTTTCATCCCATGTTAAACATTAGGAACTGGTTATTCAGTAAGCAGATATTTTTAAGATGCACCTTTTTCATTTCGTCCTCGACTTGCAGGATACACTATGTTCAGTAGAGTAACTCAGCTGCCATAGATTAAGTATCGTTAAAGTTTCATACATACCTAAATCAGACCAACATTTGCATCTTCTATATCCCCTACTTTTTCAGGAAATAATTGACATTTTGCAGTATAGTTTTTATAATATTAAGAAAAGGCTAATCCTTTGCCATAAACCGTCAATTCCAGATGGCATATAATCTCCGAGTTACATTGCTATTCAGATATATAAGGGTGACAAGGGTAGGAAAAGATAATGCGCGTGCCTTTTCATTTTAAAGCAAATTGCTGAATGCGAAATAAATAATCTTTTTATACCCTAAATTGTTTTACTTACAAAGCTAGTGTGCTCCTTCATATCGTGATCGTTGCTATGGTTACCAGAGATCCTGCCCCGCCAGAAGCAGTCCTGGCACAGGTTGTAGTTGCAGCAGCGGCGGCATTTGTAACGGAACCCAGCGATGGAACTCCGCCTGCAGGCCTCGCACTGGACAGGATGCACAACTAGAACAAAACATTAAAATAAAGACTCCAACCGTACTCGCGTAAGAGATATCATTGCCATTTAATAACAATCAGACACAATTGTAATATGCTAGTGACGAAGTTTGTATCTTCTAAAGGACTGCAGCATGAAGTGTTAAAATATTTCATGAAAAGCTACACCCATGAAGAACAACAAATAAACAAAAATAAATAACAACATAAACATCAACAATAACAACAACAACAATACCATGAACAAGAACAAAAACACCTACAACAAAAATTAAAACAACAACAACAACAACAACAACAACAATTGTTCAACAACAACAACAACAACAACAACAACAACAACAACAACACAACAACAACAACAACAACAACAACAACAACAACAACAACAACAACAACAACAACAACAAAACATCGACAATGACAACAACAACACCATGAACAAGAACAAAAACACCTACAACAAAAACTAAAACAACAACAACAACAACAACAACAACAATTGTTCGGTACTAAAAATGAACCAATCAAAGTGCAATGAAAGGGAAACTACTCACCATTTTCTACATGAGCCATCCTGTTCAAGGCCGGCAACCACATGAGACATTGTCGGCCTGGAATGGCTGTCATCACAGACAGAAAATCATTCACTGTCACCGGTTTCTGAGAGGGAGATGTAAATAGATAGATAAAGTTCCAGTTTTCGTAACACATAACACATATGATCTGAAAAACGTTGAATTTTCTGTAGACTCTTTGGTTTCCTTAGATTGAGATGATTAGTGAAATCGATTTGAATGTAATTTAAAGCTTTACCAATATTCAAGGTAGAGAAGAGAAAGTGAGAGCAGGAAGGAATAAGAATAGAGGGAGAGAGAGAGAGAGAGAGAGAGAGAGAGAGAGAGTATTGCCATTGCCGAGGCTTATTTATGAGCATACGCGTGTTTTTCACCCACGAAAGGATCGGCTTCAAAGAAACATTGGTTCCGAAAAAAATCACAAAGACAATAAAGTATTGTTTTAAGAAACGAACAACACAGATATAGACGTAAAAGACAAATTTAGGAATATATGTTGGTTTTATCTTACAATAATTACAATTAAAAAGAATTACGCAGATTTTGCACAGCCTGGGTGTTTTTCACCCACGAGAGGCGGTGAAGGTAAATTAGATTAAAAAACAACAACTGGGTATCAGAATTCTTTAAAAAAAAACCTTTATATAGCCATGAGCTGCTGTAGTCTAGATTTTAGTCCCAGATGAAACCATTTCTGAAGTATTACTCATATAATGTTGTTTTTTTTTATTTCCCATTTCTTACTTCTTAGACTTCGTGCCAATTGATTACCGATTCCTCCTCTTAACATTAATAAAATGTCTGCATCTAAACTAAGATTATTTACATCATCAAGAAATATTATATGCTCAAAATATATTAGCAATTTAGAATTTAATAGTCTCCTCAACGATAATAGTGCGAATGAAATTGGAGTCGTCAAGACTAAATATTACAATAGACAGTAGGATTGAGTTGTGTTTCATAACATCTCCTATCCCGCTATGATCTTTTCAAAAGCTTAGATAACAAATAAAAAAAAAACACCACACAGCGCATCGTATCTAAGGGAAAGCCAAGAGGAGACAGATAATATCCTTCGCAATAAGCCATCAATTTTAGATAGCATAATATATAATTATTCTCCGTGTCATATTGTTATTCAAAGATAAGGGTGAAAGGTTTGGATTCCAAGAAAGTCACTTTTGTAATCTAGACAGCGTTACATCAGACAACCTACCGTGTCAAAAAACGTCCTGGACGCCTCCTCTGTGTATCTGAAAGACGTTCCCTCATACACAGCGGCGGGCAGCATGAGCAAGTCGCGTAGATACTCGTCAAACTTGGCCCTGATCAGGTGCCCGCTGGTGTCGGAGATGAGCGTGAACATATCTGGCAGAGAACACACAATTAGTTATTCCTTTAAATAAGTGTAGGAGAATTGAGTGTGTTTATGTGATTATTTGAGTGAGTGAAAGAGATAGAATTGGGCTTCAATACTCTTTGTCTCACTTTGTAACTTTAATATTAAATATTTTGACTCATTGCAAAATAGATGTTTTGAAATCTGTCACGAAAATGTGTACTTTCAAAGATTGGATGACTAGTTATAGAAGAGAAAATGGAGGTATATAGAGTCTCTTTGAGAAAAAGTGATTTTAGTAATATCTTTAATTGGGCTTCAATACTCTTTGTCTCACTTTGTAACTTTAATATTAAATATTTTGACGCTTTGCAAAATAGATATTTTGAAATCTGTCACGAAAATTTGTACTTCCAAATTTGAAATAAAACTACAAGGTATAGATAACTAGTTAGAGAAGAGAAAATTGAGGTATATAAAGGCTCTTTGAGAAAAAGTTATTTTAGTGGGGGGGAAAATATGGTGCAAAGAGTTATCGCCCTTTACCTTTCAAAGGACTTTACCTACATTTTCCCCCCTTTTTTAACTACTAAAAAAATCTGTATAAATACTTTGGAATCAGTTCGCTTCAAGTGCACAGTTTAGACAGATTCATATCTTTCATAAAATTTCACCTGCCATCTAAATTTAAATATATTTGACTTAACCTCATGAACCCGTTAGATCCTTTCTGTGCCAAATAGGCAATACTATCTTTATTGTTAGTGCATTGACTGAAACAAAATTTTGTCAGATCAATGTATCACCATTTTACTCTTTAAAAAAATCAAGAATAATCTTCATTTAACCAATTATATCGCGGCATATATTGATTTTAAAAGTCGACTAATCCTTGTTTTATTCTATATAGCAATGAGTCTTTTATACGATAAAACAAAAACTCTGTACGTCTTGAATAAGACTGGATCGATAATCATACATGTTTTCTTTTAAACAAGACAATCTGTTTTTTCTCTCTTATTTCAAATAAAAAATGTTCACATTCTCATTTATAATGCCTTTTGTATCATGAGGTAATTGAAAAAAAAAGTCGACGTAATTCAATGACAAAAAATTTAATATTCAGACACGCAGACATTAATTAATTTTTAGCTGTGTTTTACTAAGTGTCAAGATAACAGTTTGGCGTATATCATTTTGAGTATCACAGGATTATTTGGCAACTCCCAGAGAAAGATGAGACCTCGATCTTCACTCACATTTCGTCCCAACTGAGCTGATTTATATTGTTTTCCCCGAGTGTCGGACAGGAGTATTTATCAGTATCGAGTTTTGAAAAGCTGCTGGGCGGAAACTGGAGCTATGGTTTACTGTTTATCGATACTTACATCTCAATTTATCAACAAGTTTTCCAGAAGACAGATGGGCCAGAGCGACTTTCACCGCAAATGCTCGTATATGCCCGGTGGATTCTCTGGCAAAATAAAACAACAATTGTCTCACACATAAAACTATAGGAAGGCGTATTAATTCCACATGACATAAATGATCATAAAGTTTTATTTTCATACGGTTGATACAACTCGGCACGACACATTTTTGGAAGGTGTCAATAAAGTTTAACAATTTCTACATCCAAAGCTATTAATTTGAAATCTAATTAGCCGTGTAAAAGCCTTCTCTTTTTTTCTTTTCAATTTTTGTTAGTGATGTAAAGAATAACTGATAAGACAAGATGACCGAGTTTTTTTTTTATTTGGGTAGTAAGGCTGTGGAGAAAATCATCCGATATATTAAATAGAGAACTGTTCCAAACTCACACATTTATATCTTTTAACGTCCATTATCATCATCTAGGCTATTATCGCCAGAATCAATTTAAACGTTTTTACCTATGGTCACACAGAGACAGACTGTCGAAACCAGGAGATTTGTTGACAACAATCATATAATGATGGCAAAGACCCAATCAGTTAAAGAAAAGGTGGAATAGTTGGAATTCGAAACCGGGACCCCTGGTTACATGGCTCGCGCTTTATCGACTGAGCGACTTTGTCCCCCCGGAATGAGTGATTAAACACCTTATTCCGGCTACTTCTTCTTTCTATCCCAGGATGGTTTACAGGTGAGGTGAAGTATCGCCTTAATGTGGGCAAGATTGTAAATATAGCTTTTTTTTACCTCTTAATCAAAACCAACATCGACATTCTAAACATCTGAAAGCTGATAATGGTTGAGTTAGTATAGGCATGATGAAACTTGCGCGGATTTCTGCCATGTTTGTTCGCGCCTTAGTTACATGGTTATGTCAGTTCCTCTGGTGCTTAAAATACAAAATGAAAATCAAGAGCGAATTTTTGCATTTAGGATGTAACCAGATTTTACACACTTTTATGAGGAGGTCTAATTTTCTTTAAACAAAACTTGAATAATAGAAGATACAAAAAATGTCGGAAAGTGCTTATTAAGACATGTCTTCCAAAGTTGCCGTCTAACACATTCTAAGCTTAAAAGATTTACAATTGCAAGAAAACACTTTTAGTTATTTTCTTGTTGAACTTTTGATCCGTTTTCTATTTTTTTTTTTTTTGCTTCTTGTTTTCAAATTTACGTTTTCTTTTTTCTTTTGAAACTTTCTTGTGAAACAATTTTATAGTGACAAAACGTATCAGTCTCTTCTCTCTCCCAGTGTGGCAGCACGTAAAAACTGTTCGACAACATATGTCTGTTGGCGATGCCCACATTTGTTTGGATTGCAGCTCAACAAATTACTTATTTCCATCAATGAATAAAGTTATACATTCTGAGTTATTGTGCATTTGGATAACAACGTTGCATTCTGCACATTTTCAATCTTTGGACCCATGAAAAAATAACAAAAACAAAAACAAACACAAAATCAAAACAGCATATTTTGTAAGATATTCGTCTTACATGAAAATCGTTATCATGTTTTACATTCGTATTGTTTGAGAAGTTTCTCCTTATGAGTCAGAATACATTTGTCTGTGACTGTGTGTGTGCTTGCATCTTTCTCTTTAGTTTTATACTGGTTTTGTTGTTGTTTGGTGTTTGTAGTCGTTGTTGTTGTTGTTGTTGTTGTTGTTGTTTGGTGTTCGTCGTCGTTGTTGTTGTTGCTGCTGTTGTTACTGTTGTTGTTGCTGTGGTTAATTTTTGGTTGTCTGATAATATCAAAGTTCTTGAAACATCACATTTAAGTCCGCTCTAGAAAGGGCTGAATTGAAGAAAATGCCCCAAACTTCTCTACCGATGATGGATAATTCAAACTGGGAAAGAAGACTTCTGCGTACTAACCTATCCAGGCTGAAGCGCTAACTCACAGCCACCGGCACGCCTCATTGGTTCAATTACACCAGGAACTATAAATTTAGTCTACACTTCTTCACCAAAACTCTCCCAACATGCAATCAGCCGCCGCTGTCCTCACCTGTTTATACATTAAGTAACTTCAGAATGTGATTAAACTCTCCGAACCTGCAGTCAGTGAGTCGCGGCAGTCCTCACCTGTCTATAAACTAAGTAACTTCAAACTCTCTAATTAAACTCTCCCAACCTGCAGTCAGTGAGTCGCGGCAGTCCTCACCTGTCTATATATGAAGTAACTTCAAAGTCTCCTGTCTATACATTAAGTAACTTCAAAGTCTCCTGTCTATAAACTAAGTAACTTCAGAGTCTCCTGTCTATATATTAAGTAACTTCAAAGTCTCCTGTCTATACATTAAGTAACTTCAGACTCTCTGATTAAACTCTCCCAACCTGCAGAGAGTCGCGGCAGTCCTCACCTGTCTATACGATAAGCAACTTCAGAACGTGATTAAACTCTCCCAACCTGCAGTCAGTGAGTCGCGGCAGTCCTCACCTGTGTATATATTAAGTAACTTCAAAGTCTCCTGTCTATAAATTAAGTAACTTCAGACTCTCTTATTAAACTCTCCCAGCATGCAGAGAGTCCCGGCAGTCCTCACCTGTGTACAAACTAAGTAACTTCATGCTCTCTGCTTAAACTCTCCCAACCTGCAGAGAGTGGCGGCAGTCCTCACCTGTCGTAGGCCGACATGAGCCAGTTGGTGGTGAGCGTGACGCAGCGGTCCACGGGCACGGCCTGCGCTGAGCGGCACGAATGTGATTAAACTCTCCCAACCTGCAGACTAAGTAACTTCAAAGTCTCCTGTCTATACATTAAGTAACTTCAAAGTCTCCTGTCTATGCATTAATTAAGTAACTTCATACTCTCTGATTAAACTCTCCCAACCTGCAGAGAGTCGCGGCAGTCCTCACCTGTCTATAAATTAAGTAACTTCAGAATGTGATTAAACTCTCCCAACCTGCAGAGAGTCGCGGCAGTCCTCACCTGTCTATAAATTAAGTAACTTCAGACTCTCTGATTAAACTCTCCCAACCTGCAGTCAGTGAGTCGCCGCAGTCCTCACCTGTCTATATATCAAGTAACTTCAAAGTTTCCTGTCAATATTTTAAGTAACTTCAGACTCTCTGATTAAACTCTCCCAACCTGCAGAGAGTCGCGACAGTCCTCACCTGTCTATACATTAAGTAACTTCAAAGTCTCCTGTCTATACATTAAGTAACTTCAGACTCTCTGATTAAACTCTCCCAACCTGCAGTCAGAGAGTGGCGGCAGTCCTCACCTGTCGTAGGCCGACATGAGCCAGTTGGTGGTGAGCGTGACGCAGCGGTCCACGGGCACGGCCTGCGCGAGCGGCACGCGCTTGTTGAGCTGACTGAAGGCCGTGGTGAGTACATGCTCCAGGCGCTCCGACTCCAGCTCGGCCCCCGCCTCCAGCACGTGCAGCCCGTTCTCGCGCACCGCCTCGATCATGTTCCAGATGTCGATCTGGTGCACTGCCAGCGACAAAACATTGGGACAAATAATTGCATACTTAAGTATAACCAGAGACTATAGATTTAATAAGATGTCTCACAAAAAGAGCCAAGAGCTTTTTATACGGAGTGCTCACTCTATTTCTTTATTTATATTTAGTGAAGGTGGATGAAGGCGGTTGACCAATCTTAAAACATATTTTTTACTATGATGTAAAGAAAGAAGCAACCGCCTTAATTATCCCGACCCACATACACAAAATCATTTCCATGAAACCTCTCATTATTTCCCACTCTCTGGTTTAACCTGATCCAATGTGACGGTCACCATTTGGCCTTCAATAAACCTTATTTTACCCAGGTTATATAATTATGTTCTGGTCTGATCAAAATCTCATCACCCTCTGTCGTAAAATTACATCACAATATTTGACTAAAGGCCATAAACGGTGACCCCATTTTAACCTCAGATGATCAGTAACGAGTTAAAATCGCATGGGAATTAATGTAAAGGTTCGCGCAGCTGTCACCACGCGCTGAGTATACCACTGTATCTACGGTATGACAAGGTTGTGCAGTCTGCATTTCTGTAGACCTGCTCATGTATAGTGAACATCACCCCCCCCTTTAAAATGATACACGTTTTAAATTGTGAAGAACTGTTATTTGTGTGTGTGTGTGTGTCTGTGATATCTTTACTTCACCTTTGTACGCATATAATTCTGTGCCATGCAATATTTTCATTAAAATGATATTGTCAAAATACCAAGTAAGCAAAATTGATACATGTATTGCAAAAGTCTTCTTGGTTTCAGTCGTTTAGGCAGAACCCTGGAAGTCTGATTCAACTAATGCAATAAATTCCATTATTATGTATTATGTGTATTTCAAGCCAAAAAAAGTTTGTAAAAGTCAAGAAATTTGAATTTCAGATAATGCTTACGATAATTCAGTGTCTAGACTCTATTCAGAAGACCAACGCCAGTATTGTGCGGTTCGAACCAATATTTAATTATATAATAGCGAAAAAAAAAATTCGATTATTAATGCTAAGTGAAGCGGATCTGGCGGCCATGGGTCTCGCCAATGGAAAAAACAAACTGGTTAGTCATCGAAAAACCTTGACATCACCGCTTTGATGAATGATGAACATGTTGTGTATATTGTATATTCGTTAATTCATCCAGCTTTTCACTTGTGCACATGAAACTCTTTTTTTTTAAAGGGAACAAGTTTCTATGAGTATTAAAAAAAATTCAAATCATATTTGAAACTAAAGCCAATGTGGTCTTCTGTATACAGGTCCTTCTATGTATAATTTTATTAGATTCATACTGTTAGTTAAGGTTAAATACACAGATCGTGCTTTGCACCAACCATTTATTGAAACTATTGATCAATGTAGCTAAAATTAAATAAATGGATAGAGCAATCCATGGATCAACCAAGTAAGCAATCCCTCAATCAATAACTCAATCAATCAATCAATAAATGAACTAGTTACAATAAGTAAATCCTTGTGCCAGTCACCACTCACAGTGTGTCTGCTTCTGTATGAACCTGAGCTTGCATGCTGTCCTGTATGTAGCGAAGATAATCACGTCGTAGTTTTGTGCTCCTGAGCAAAATTGATAGAAATGATATATAATTTAAACAAATGATAAAAGCAGTAAACATTTTGTGTAAACGTTCATAAGCCTAAGTTATGATGAATATATCAAAGTGTTTTTAGTTCTTAACTTAACGTTCATAAGCCTAAGTTATGATGAATATATCAAAGTGTTTTTAGTTCTTAACTTAACGCCGTGACTATATTGACTTATTGACCCAGAAAGAAGACATTTTAGTGATCATATATTTTATTTCTTTTGAAAGTTTTATAAATCCAATAGCACTGGCCTCATGATCAATGAATGCCGAATCAAACTTGAGTCAGGAATATTCCTCGTAAAAAATTACATCTATCTAAGGTCGGAAAAGAAGAGAGTTGTTTAA
>RQTK01000514.1:301067-312707 GCA_003991915.1 Elysia chlorotica
ATAATAATAATAATAATAATAATAATAATAATAATAATAATAATAATAATAATAATAATAATAATAATAAACAGTAATAGTAAAAATATAGTAATAAAAAAGTAACCTTATTTTTTAATTAATAACCCTGACAGTATGTTTTTAAAAGCGCGAAAGTTTTACCTTTCAACTTGTACAAAAAGAATAAACAGTAATACATATAATAGCAAGCATTAGTAATAACTTTAAAAAAAAAACACTCAATAGATTCGCTGGGCTTTATTCCAACTTAATACCACGACTTTAAAGATCTATGTCTGCTACATTCTTCATATTAGGCTAATAAACGATGGTAGCAAATGAAGATTTTATTTTAAATCATATTGGTTTCATAGCAAGATCATTGAAAATAAAGCCAAGTGGCATATATGGAAAGCACCTAGGGAAGAAATACATTATTTCATTATTAATACAAAAAAGCCTGCAAGTATATACAGTCTTCTTGTCTCGTAACATTATTTTGATCATTATATAATTTTATTAAATACATAGACCGCACTATTTTAATTTCTATCATTATGTGATCTATCATTTTTTTTAAAGATTTGGACTAGTTGAAAAGCCAAGGTGAGGAGAGTCCTCAATTGAAATTCCAAAACGCCCTAAGGGTTTAGTAGATGGATGGGTATGGCGTCTCATCTCTTGTGGGTCATAACGCCAACCAGTTAAGCATTATTAAGAGTAATTGGCAAGCTTAATAATGTAGAGAAATTTAGCGACTTCAAACTTCTTTGTGAAAATATTAAGATATATATGATTGTCTAAAACAAATAGCTTCAAATGTTACAAACAATAGGTTTACGTGAATGTCAATATAGGTTTGCACTACTTGTTGGAAAAACTAAGAATTGTGTACGGTAACACTTATGTTGTGGAAAATGGTAGAATTTTGGAATAATATTATGGTGAAATAAAAATAATGCAATAGTCCTGAAAATGAAAAAGATAGTTAAAATAAAGTGGTATGGATTTTGTATATAACCTCGTGTTATGGTAGGCTTGTGAAGAAATTCTTACAATCGTGGGGAGATTATAAATCATGTAATAGATTTGAAAACAACAGAAAAATAATTCAAAACAATTTCTCTGTACGAAATCAAACAACAATAATGGTTCATTTAATGATAGCGTGGTGCAGTAGTATGGCAGAAGTATCACTTATCGGTCTCAAGAAAATTAACAGAAAAGTTAATTGAAAGCTTGATTAGAAAAGATATGTAAATAACAAGATGATTGTGCATATTCCAAACTCTTCCTGTGCCTGATCAAATGAATACTGTCATGTAAGTACGAATATACTGACTTTCGCTTTCCTGCATTGCGTGTACGTCTTAGAGCTATGTCTCTCTATTGGTGATACATAGCACTAAAATAAACTTTTCGAACAACCCTTAAATAGATTTGTATAGTATACAGCCTAAATCGATCAAATCTCCAAGCCACCAAACCACCAAGCCATTACATGCGCCATTCTTTAAATTTTATTCTTACTAGGGACGGTTTATTGTAGCTTCACTATGGAAGAGTAAACATTAGAGAAAGTAGAAAACTAAAAACACTTGACAGCTTTGACATATGATATATAGAAACTAATACAGCAGCAGCAACAACAACAACAACAACAACAACAGTAAAAGAAGCGTTTTAACTGGTTTCTCTATTTTGTTACACATATTAAATACTAAATGGCGTTACTATATATTATTTCCAATAGAAACTACCCAAAGAAAAGATAAGGAAAACAAAC
This sequence comes from Elysia chlorotica, assembly GCA_003991915.1. Taxonomy (NCBI): domain Eukaryota; kingdom Metazoa; phylum Mollusca; class Gastropoda; family Plakobranchidae; genus Elysia; species Elysia chlorotica. Next base: position 302,854 of record RQTK01000514.1, read on the forward strand.
GTTACAACATTATTTACAAAACATAATATATAGGCAAATTCATATTTATATTTTTTTTTTCAATGTCAAACAAATAAGATCACTCAAACAGACAACATTTTAATGGTAAATAAAAATTAATATTCGGTTCGAACGGAAAAAATCAGCAAGAGATACAGTTCTAGATTTGACATGCCTTTGCTAAGGAGAAGCATGAAGAATAATCGTAGATAGCAACAGAAAACAATAAGGAAGAGTAGTGAGGACTTTGTAAGGATGATTTAAAGTTATCGGTGATGATCAAGCAAGTTTGACTGGTATTTTGATTTTCAGAACCTTTTCGCTTGTATCGACATAAGTAGAATTATGATAATTAAGCGACAAATTCATCTTTTTAAAAGCTTTTTGGAGTAATTTAAAAATTCTTGACTTTTAGATACATGTATAACATAAAGATATTGACACTCATAATGAAAATTGAAAAAAGTACATCAAACAGTGGACAAAGTTAACAACAAAGAGGGTAAAGTAAATCAGAGTGTTGTCGGAAGTTACAATATAAATAAAAATTACATCGATACAGATTGGATACTCCAGGAAAATGAAACATACTGTCCTAAACCTAAACAATAATACGATGACAATTGAATCATTTAAAAATAGAATCTTTATAGCCTAATCATGCACATTGTTTTGTCTGAGAAAAAGGTTCTTCGTGTATTTCAGTCTGTTGATGTTTGCTGTACTAGTATAATTTATGGTTGCATAATTATTATGTATTTATGCAAGAATTGATCTTGAGAAGTACAATTTTATAATTATCACATATTATGTAAAAAAGGAAGTTATCACTTATTACTGCATTTGCGTTACCGCAAAACAATAATAAATGGATGAGAAATTATTCCAAAGGACAACATGCATTTCATAGCAAGCAGACATGTAAAACCAAGAAAAAAAGAATGCAGCTTTCTTTACATAAAGGATAGTTGTTTCAGTTTTTAAACGTTACTACAAAGCTCTAATTAATATTCTCTATATTTCAGAATAGTGTTTGTTTCAGGGGTTGTTTGAGTGTGGCAAACATTAAAGTGAACGCCTACAATAATTATTTTAATTCAAACGGTGCCCAATTCAGAACGAATCAAAAGGCCGTGATTAATAATCGCGCATAGGATTTTGTTTGCGGTTTATCACATTTCGCGACAAAATCGTATCAAATTAACAACCCCTCGGGAACTTATTTTACGCTTAGTTTTCATTGTTAAACAGGAAACGCCTCCATTTAAGTTCGCTCTGAATTGAAGGTAGTGCGTCGAAACAGCCCTTGGTTTGAGTACTTGGTGAAAAGCTATGATTATTTAAACTTACACTCAAGAGATGTGCCTACTGCTTTTCTCATATTGATTAGAGCATAATTATAACCATGGCAAATTTTTTTTAGCTTTATCAATACTCGCACATATTTTTTGCTTGTTCACCCCGGAACTTTAGTCCATTACATTGTGTGAGTACTTGTTGAAAATACTTTCGTATCCCCAAAATAGATTCCAAATCTAAATTAAAAAAAAAACACGTGACAAGGCAAATTTAATAACCAAACACATAAAAATGATAAGGACAACAGGAAGCTTGACACTGCTGCACACCGATTACTGTAAAGATTTACCATCACGACATTGAAATAGAGAAGAATGTATACATTGGTGAACATTCGTGACAACATTGAAGTCTAGGGAGGAAAGCATCACCCTTGGTCAGCAGCTCCTTGTTGATGTCGCTGATGACGCTAGCGAACCGATGCTCATTCACGTTCAGGGTCTCCATAGTGACGGACCTGGTGTTGCTCGTGACGTCTCAGACGTGACACAGACCACACGATCCTAGTCCGGACGTGACACAGGCCGCACGCTCCTCGTCTGGACGTGACACAGACCACGTAATGCTCGTCTGGACGTGACAGACCATGTGCTCCTCGCATGGACGTGACACAGACCACGCGCTCCTCGTTTGAGCGTGACACAGATCGCGCGCTCCTTTTCCTGAATGTGACGCAGACCACACGCTCTTCGCCTGGAGGTGACACAGTTGGTGAGTTTATCAATGCCGTGGCAGTAGCCTAAGTTAATGAGTTTCCGCTGCCACGGGTGAGTGTTTGTCTGTTCCAGCTGATCCTTGATGCCCCCAGGTGTGCTACTTGTGTAGGTGTGTTGATCTAGACCCGCCAACAATAGTTCTTCTTTCAGTTCACTGCTGTTTGTGACGTGGTTGGGGTGACAGATGTGTTACTCTATAGATTATAATAATTATGTGATATCGATTGACAATTGTCCGTGACTACACGTTTGGGCAATTACTAGGTATATTCCACTAACTTCAAAAAGTTGTATGTACTTGCAAAGATAGGAGGGTCAGCTGTAAAATAGAAATCGAACAGTACTATGAGTATTTAAGTGACTCAGCTGCATAAAGGGCTTAAGTGTGATCAATAATACATCAATAGGAGTTCTGAACTCTCCAGACAGGGGCTTCTAGGGTCGGTGCGCCATCAGATGCTGGCTTTATAATGACATTTTGCCGATTGATTGTAGTTGGGCTAGAAAAGAACTGATACGTTTGTGAATGGCCATTGATTTACCTATTATGGTGCGAACTCCTGTACTGATATGGCTTAAGAGATGGCGTCAAAAACAGGTTTCTATGCATATTGTACGAACTCGATCTAAAAGTATCTTTACAATAATCTAGCATCGTCCAGTTCAGACGTTATATACCGTGAATATTTTGATAGGTTATGTACTGCCTATCCCTCTGCAAACCATATAAAATGACTCACCCTCAGGATCGATACACTTTTTAAAATCTTTGTTTGTGTTTAGGACCTGTATGTATCAAAACGTGTGTCGACAATGTTTACCGAAAGCCGAGTATTTACTCATTACAAGAGCAAATGGTCAGTAGAAACGAAGAACCAACGTTAATACTCTACTGTCTCGTCGATGCTATGCTAAAGGTAACAAGAATAGCCCCCCGGCTGAACACTAATTTCGTGGTGGCAATGTGCGCTCATTAATGAGGAAATTCTGTCGGGCACTAAGTCTTTTGAAATACGCTAAAGGGGGGAGTTGAGTGTGATAACTGACACAGGTACAGAGAGGGGAAGCGAGAGAGAGAGAGAGAGAGAGAGACAGTGAGAGACAGAGACAGATGGACAGAGAGACGGGTATATAGACAGAGAGACAGGCAGACATACAGACAGAGACAAAGAAACGGAGACAGATAGAGAGAGTGGGAGATATACATATAGAGACATAGAGAGTTAGAGAGAGGGGGGGGGAGAGAAATAAAGAGAGAGAGATAGATAGATAGATAGATAGATAGATAGATAGATAGATAGATAGATAGATAGAGTGAGTAGATAGATAGATAGATAGATAGATAGATAGATAGATAGATAGATAGATAGATAGATAGATAGATAGATAGATAGATACATAGATAGATAGACAGAGAGAGAGAGACAGACAGACAGACAGACAGAGGGGGGGGGGCAGAAAACATAAAATAGACAGAGGAGGGAGAAACAGACATAATGAAAGACAGGACGGCGGGCAGTCAAAGAAAGGGTGTGGGAGAAAAGAGAGAGGTGAAAGAGGCAGAGAAGGAAAGAAAGACAGAGAGAAATATTGATTGATTGATTGATTGATTTATTGATGTTTATTGGTTCGTTGGGCTTCTCACCCTAAACAAACATGACAAAAATATAATATTACAATGTCCAAGAAAAGGATAATAAAATGGTAATGTCACTTTCGATAAGAAAGAGAGAAAGACAGAGAGAGAGAGAAAACGAGAGAGAGAGAGAGAGAGAGAGCAGCTGCTGCAGAAAGGAGCAGGAAGATATTGACCAAACTAGCTTACCCTAGTCCAACACTCTAGTAGTAGCCAAGCATCCTCCCTACCGTCTCCTCTCTCTCTCTCTCTTTCTCTCTCTCTCTCTCTCTCTCTCTCTCTCTTTCTGTCTTTCTCTTCTCTCTCTGTCTCTCTCTCTGTCTGTCTCTTAATCGCTCTATCTATAATTATATGTCTGTCTAACTACTAGGTTTTACTTACCGGGTGTCTTTCTCTATTATTGTATTGTTTCTCTTTTCCTTGATCTCTCTCCACTACATATTTCCACGGTAAGAGAGAAAGGTAGAAAGGCATATGTGCAGACAATTCTTCTGTCTTCTAAGATAAATCATTCACGTCTGGCAATGCCATTGCACTCTCGAATCGCCATCACCGGTCGATTAATCTCCACTCTAACAGGAGAATCTCTATCCAAGAGGTTTTGTTTGCTTGTTTTCCTTTATTTGAAAACCAAGAGCATGTTGGTTTATGAAAAAGAAACAAGTTGTGGGTGTTTCCGTGCAAACTAAAGACACCCGCATTCTCTGATCTGGTGTAATGATCACCTTTCATCCTTCACAGGAAATCACCGTAAGCTTCCATCTAATGCATTTCTATATAGGACGAATTTTGAACTTGAAGAAACTTTAATATTACGCTTACTGATTAAAGCCACAGGGCGTTCGAAATGTCGTTGAATGGAAGCTCAGAATCAGAGAGAGAGAGAGAGAGAGAGAGAGAGAGAGAGGAGAAATCACGCAAGCGAGCAGACTAGCCATAATAAAGTAATCTTAGAGACTTTCCAAAAGATAACAGTATTTAAGCACCTGGTAGACAGACAAGCTTCCACAAGTCAAAACTGAGAAAGCAATCGGAACAAATTGAAATATTAAGACATACTGGTGTTTGAGCATAAGGGTTGGAAAAAAAGATAAAGATATAAACCATACAATTTTTCATCTGTGACAGAAAAGCAAATGCCATAAAGAAGAAATTGGGATAATAAGCTAAAACAAGGTAAAAAGACATTATTTCCATTAGATATTTAAGTGAAAGTTAAAGCAAATCCTTTTCCAAAATCCCCTGTAATGAGCAAACGTGTCTGCTTTGCTCAGAGCTGTAACTAGAGGTTGGTTAGGCTGAGGCAGTTTTCACTCAATACAGGATATGCAATCCACAAGAACAAAACGAATTACATAATTACGCCGTTTTAGAAATATACATAGTATTTTCGGATTGCTTTTTAAATCCGTAAATGAAAGAAAAACTATGATTTGCCGCCGGTGCAGATTCCTTTACGTATCTTCTTGGTTTTCACTATCTTGTTCCGTGATGGCAAGACCTCAAATGCGTCTTAGAGCTCCCGATAGAGGATTGTACATTTTGTACTGCTAGTGATTGTGCCCGTGGCGCCCCCCTCGGGGAGTCGCTAACGACTTATTTGGTGGTGAGTACTCCAGAATGGGACCCACTGGCTCCAACAATAATTATTGACTAGCTGAGACCTCTGGATGGCAACACTAACCAGACGACAAGAATGAAGAAATATTTGCCGGCTCGGTATGGAATCGCTAGATCATTTTCCTACCATTTTGCGTCTTATGGGGATTTCTCATTTTTACTTTTTCGATAATTATTTTGTTGTCTGCAGAGGACAAAGAGGGTAGGTGAAAGAGGCTAAAAACGTCTCAAGCCCTGTTTTCTGTCTCATTAGGAAGGATATCTTTGTTGTGCAGGTGAGCGGATTGGGAAAGCGATTTCTTATCAGTTCTTTTAAAAATACAATATAAGATTAAAAAAAAAACAAACAAAAAAAACAACAAAAAAAAACGCTGGCCTGGAGTATAGGCAGTGTGACAGATAAGTAAAACACGATAGCCTGGTTATAGTAATATACTGGTAGATAATCATTCACAGCTTGCACAGCGTTTATTCGTTAAAATGGAATTGGAAATAATAAGTAGATAAATAGATAGATAGATAGATAGATAGATAGATAGATAGATAGATAGATAGATAGATAGATAGATAGATAGATAGATAGATAGATAGATAGATAGATAGATAGATAGATAGATAGATAGATAGATAGATAAATAGATAGATTGATTGATTGATAATAGTTAGATAGATACTAAGATAGATAGGTGAATGGATAATTGGATGGATGGATGGAAAGGTTAAAAGAGGAAGATAATTATTTAGATGATACAACATAAATACATAAATTGGGGGAGGGGGGATTTGTTAGTTCCCCGGGTGACGGGGTCGAATCTTATTAAGTTTTAAGGTGTGTAAAAGAATAATACATAAATTTATGCATTAGGGGTGGATTCACAGAATTAAAATAAAATACTGAGAAGAAAGAGGGGGCTAAAGAAAAGTTTTTGGGGCTGGAAATAGACAATCATCATACCGAGATAGAAAGCAAAAGAAATGTTTTTGGGGCTGGAAATAGACAATCATCAGACAGAGATAGAATGTAAGAACAGGATTAAAACACAGATAGAGGATTGAAGTGCAGTGATTAACGGATAACAAAAACTATGGGACGCAATCAAGAGAATAATTGTTTACTTGTAAGATGTTTCAAGATCGGCATGTAAAAAGGAAATTGAAAAGGCTTCTAAAAGAATTGTTGGTGTTAGGTTTAAAGGACTCTCTTCTTCTCACATAATTCCATGTGTTATCCTCAAAAGCTTTAAAGAAACCTTTTGGGTGGTTTAAAAACAGTCGTTTGCTTGGTGTGTTTTTATGTAAAAAAAAAAAATTGTTTGTAGAGAACCTCAAGGTTCATTTTTTTAGTGCTTTCCCACCTTTCAAACTATTTATCGGCTTTTTCTAGTTAATTCTTTTATAGAAGTTGGCTTATGCATTTCTCTAGCTCTTCCTCTCTATTTGACTGGTTGGCTGGCGGGCTGGTTTTCTGTCTCTCTCTGTTTCTCTGTCTGTCTGTCTGTCTGTCTGTCTGTCTGTCTGTTCTGTCTTCTGTCTGTCTGTCTGTCCTGTCTGTCTGTCTGTCTGTCTGTCTGTCTGTCTGTCTGTCTGTCTCTGTCTCTCTCTCTCTCTCTCTGTCTCTCTCTCTCTCTCTCTCTCTCTCTCTCTCTCTCTCTCTCTCTCTCTCTCTCTCTGTGTCTGTCTCTCTGTCTCTCTGTTCCTTTCTTTCTCACTCTCCCTCCTACTGTTCATATTGGGTGAGTTACCGATACTATGCATTTTATAGCCATTTTATCCATATGCACCCAATCTTCTCAATATTTCGAAAAAAAAAATAAAGTATACCTCGAGCAGTTAAAAAAAATAGTGGAAAAGAGCAGTGTAGGAATGAAGAATGAACATCAATTCAAGAACAGAGAGTATGAAGAAATTTAAACAAAATTGTTTTCCTTTAAAATATACACGCTCTTTGTGAGCATTGGATAGCCTTATTGGGTAGTAAGTACAAAGTCGCAGTAGCTTACAACTCGTCTTAAGCCTTCTTAGTCCTTTATCTTAAAACGAGTCGTAATCTTACCACAGCACTGTACTTACGACACATAAGCTAACCATGAACGCCTTATTATTATACAGCATAGAGAAGGTTATTGAGTTTACAAGTTTGATGTAACGAGAAGTTGAGACCCGCAGTGTTGGCTACGCTAAACATAATCATCATATTTGAGTACGATCGCTTGTTTACAAGGTATGCTTACTCACGCGAGTCACACATCAGCCATCGCTCGAATTAGAAAAACATATTTTACTGGAGACGAGCTTAGTGATGATGTAGGCGAAACACAAATTTTCAAAACTTGACGTATAGGAATAATAGGAAGGTGTAGGCGACAGGATCCACCCCAGAAACAACAAGGAACTAAATACATGTATTTGTAATGAGAACTTGCACGATATTAACTAAGAACTGACTCAAGCTTTGAGAGAGGGTATCGATTACAGCTGTGAGAGGTATCGTTGTTTTAAGGCGAGGGTACACTGTTTGGTAGCAGTTGCTAGTTGTAAAATGAAAATACAAAGGGTATTTGTAGGGCAAATCGGTCTTAAAGGACAACAGCAAAAGGACAGTAATAAATATTATTTGAATTTTGGATTGTTCTTTGTTTGTTTGTTTGTTTTTTTTTTTTTTTTTTTTTTTTTTTGTTTTTTTTTTTTTTTTTTTTGGGGGGGGGGTATTGTTTTTCGTTGTTATTTTTTTAATTCAAAATGCCAACGGTGAAAAAATGATAAGTTAATCAAAGGTAAAAATATACACAAATTAGCAAGGAAGAGAGAGAGAGAGAGAGAGAGAGAGAGAGAGAGAGAGAGAGGGAGAGAGAGAGAAGGGGGGAGGATAGATGCGGCAAAGAGAGTGAGAGTGTGAACGAATTCGTCGTTAGGATCCACAAAGAAAGAGAGAGGGGGAGAAGAGAGAGATAGAGAAAGAGAGAGATAGAGAAAGAGAGAGAGAGAGAGAGAGAGAGAGAAAGAAAGAGAGAGAGAGAGAGAGAGAGAGAGAGAGAGAGAGAGAGAGAGAGAGAGAGAGAGAGAGTGACGGGATAAACTAGATTGAACGTGTAGAATGAGATAGCACGAACGAGAATTGGGTGAAATTTAAATGGAGCTTTGGGTGGGAAGTTCCAAGGGGTGATTCACATTTTCAGGGTTGGCAGCCACCCTTAATCAATACACTTTGGGGAAGACAGAAGCATCTGGGAGGGGGAAACCGCGGGTTAAAGATCCAGTCAGCGGGACGGAAACGACTTGGCGGGACCAATATCTTCCTTAAGACGACCACATTATTTTGGCGAGAATCTTGTACATGTATCGGGTGTTAGCTACTTCGTGTATATATAACCACGGTTAATTACTCGTTTTGGTCTTCTCCACCTCTACCTGAAGCATGCAAAAGTACAGATGAAATATTTCTACATTAAATTACTCGATTGTTCCATTTGTTCCTTCTGTGCCTTTTTAATTCACCCTCTCTCTCTCACTATCTCTCTCTCTATCTATCTCTTTCACTCTCTCTCTCTCTCCTCTGTGTCCCCTTATCACCGGCTCTCTCAAACCTTACCTTCCCCTCTCAAAATGCCAGTCTCTAAAAATGTCCACTTTTATTTCGGTTTTCATTCTTTTCTATCAATATCTGAGCCTTCATCTCACTCTCAACAGTTACACAAATTTGCTTACCCCCAACTCTACCTCCTCATCAATGCAGCATAGTACAATTGTGGCCACAGTCAGTTTTGAATTATACCCAACAGTTGTCACGTATCAGTTCTGAGAAGTTCAGATGGTGCTTGAGACATTCGCAACAAAGAGTGTGCACCTTATCAGTAAGCTAGTAACCCTCTCTCTTACAAAGATTTGGACGCAGGATATCGAGAAAGATCATATAACTTTAAAATAATGGAGCAATATTTACTATTATGCCTACAAGTTATTGTGTCGCTCGCATACGATAGCAAAACTAAATGTCTGCTGGATGCCCTGTCCAACCTAAACTACAGGAGGATTTTGGAGTACATAGTTTAACTTTGAAAAAGTCTTAAAATGTTGAAGCAGCAATGCTGTATATAATGATTCGTTTAAAATTTTGGTTTGCTATAGGTATTTTCTATGTCTCAAGGTGGTTTGATCATCACTGAGAGAATAACCTGAAAACTGGGTACGAACGTTTGATCAAAACTATTTTCATAACAGAAGGATCCGCACACGATATGAATCGATTTGGTTGAAAATTTAAAAAGACTCTAATGTCATCTTCATTTAAGTCAATGACCGTCATTGCTAACATCCTTTAAAATCGCCGCCTGAGATGTCATTAGCAAGCAAACAGATATGGAGTAGAAATCTATAATGACAAGCAGAAGTGAAAATAATTTATAGATAGGCAGACGAAGATCTTGAAATGTAGAGGAGGGGTGAGATGGATAGATAGATAGATAGATAGATAGATAGATAGATAGATAGATAGATAGATAGATAGATAGATAGATAGATAGATA
>RQTK01000514.1:312941-353607 GCA_003991915.1 Elysia chlorotica
AGAGAGAGAGAGAGAGAGAGATAGAGAGAGAGAGATAGAGAGATATTAAGACTGTCGACATGAGAATTGAGTGCAAGCTTTGGGCCGAGACACATATGGTGTTTATAATGACACATCACAATTTTTTACTCATGAGACTTTCTGGCCACTCAATTGGATAAAAAACGGATTACGAGCACAAAAACACGTCCTCAGTTCATCCGAACACTCGCGTATTCCTTAGTCTGGAGACTAAAGACTTAAGAGGCAGGACAAAGCATCAGACAATACTCTCCATCTCTTTATTTTTGGCCTTGCAAAAACCTCTAAAGAACTAAGAACATGTCCATACGATTAGGTTCCCAAAATGTTTTTTCTTTGTTCCTGACTCTTCCCACCCCTTCCTGTGGTGTTCCACGTAGGATCAGTTTCACAAGTCCTGGTTTTGTTGTTTAGCGATGCCATAACCATTTACAATTCCCAGTGTGTGTGCGTGTGTTCAATGTACTCATCTCTGGTTTGTGTGCGTGTGTTCACCGTAATATCTCTTACTTATGTGCGTGTGTTCACTGCACTATCTCTGGCTTGTGTGACCGTAATATCTCTTACTTATGTGCGTGTGTTCACTGCACTATCTCTGGCTTGTGTGCGTGTGTTCACTGTACTATCTCTGGGTTGTGTGCGTGTGTTCACTGTACTATCTCTGGCTTGTGTGCGTGTGTTCACTGTACTATCTGAGTTGTGTGTGTGTGTGTTCACTGTACTATCTCTGGCTTGTGTGCGTGTGTTCACTGTACTATCTCTGGGTTGTGTGCGTGTGTTCACTGTACTCATCTCTGGTTGTGTGCGTGTGTTCACTGTACTCATCTCTGGTGTGTGTGCGTGTGTTCACTGTACTCATCTCTGGTTTGTGTGCGTGTGTTCACTGTACTCATCTTTGATGTGTGTGTGCGTGATGCCAGCCACTACATGCGCTAAACGGTTTGATTAGGCCACTTGACGGCGATCAGTGCAGATCGAGAGGGATGGATAGATAGGCTCCCAGGGTATCGGCAAAAATCAATAGTGTATTATGTATAAAGAACAGCGTAGGTTAGAGCGTAGGTGAATGTTTAATGATAATAAACCACTGACAACAATTTAACGTATTCTATAGTAGTTGGCCTAACACATTCTTCCAACTCAGAAACACAGTAATTGGATAAAAATTTCAAATTTAACAGTTCTGGTTTTTTTTTAACGAGAAATGTGAGGTTTTTAGTTTGTGACACCGCCTGTTTTTCTCGTTGAATATTTCAAAACGTAGTGCGAAGGCAAGGAATGCCCCTAGACCATTGTGTCTAGAGAGATGGGTGTCAATTGCCATAGTCAGGTTTTTCAAAGGATTTTTTTCATTTTTTTTTTAAATTTTTTTTGTGTTTTGTGGGGGGGGTGTGATTAAAATAATATCAACACCCAGCTTTGATGGGTGTAAATGAATTTTGAAAGTATAATAAAGTAGCAAACGTTACATTTAAAGTCAACTACTACAAGTGTTGCAAAGAGCATGGTGGTAAAATTGAATCTTTCACCAATTATGTCTTTTGCATATCATTTGCTTTGGCGCTTAAGATATGAAGAAGGTTGCAAAATGGAAGTATGAATGCGAATTCATGCAAATGCAAAAGCTTGTTCATTGTTATACAACTCCACTCAGATAAGATAGGCTTGCTGTCTCTACCCTTTAGGTTAAAGCAGTGAAACCATTTCAATCAAACAGCTCTCTTTGTTTGTTTTTTAACGAAAGTCATGATCTGCTTTTTATTCACAGCAAATTCATGAAACAAATTGTATGGATTTTTTTTTTATGCAAGAAAAAAATATCCTCACAAGGGCTCGGTAAAGAGAGACATACAGGGTAGGAGAATAAGAGTCGAAATTTTGAAAATAGGAAATAGAGAATATACACAGGAACCAGGTAATATATATATATAATAAGGCAGCTTTTCAGATGTATATGTGCGCGTGTGTGTGTGTGAGGCCCATCGATTGAGGAACTATAGCCCAAGACAGGCAGCTTTTCAGATGTATAGTGCGCGAGATTACATCTGACACAAAGGACTTGATGATGATGATGATGATGATGATGATGATGATGATGATGATGATGATGATGATGATGATGATGATGATGATGATGATGATGATGATGATGATGATGATGATGATGATGAAGAGAGAGAGAGAGAGAGAGAGAGAGAGAGATTAGATGATTAGATATATAGATAAATACACGGATAGAGAGAAAATATATCTCTTTGAGTGAGAGAGAAAGAGAGAGATAGATAGATAGATAGAGAGAGAGAGAGAGAGAGAGAGAGAGAGAGATTAGATGATTAGATATATAGATAGATACACGGATAGAGAGAAAATATATCTCTTTGAGTGAGAGAGAAAGAGAGAGATAGATAGATAGATAGAGAGAGAGAGAGAGAGAGAGAGAGAGAGAGAGAGAGAAAGAGAGAGAGAGAGATGGTGGAGGGATATGAATTGTGTGCAATCTGGCAAACAGTGGTAGAAAATACCTAGGAGCAAAAACAAAGCTGGGTTGACAGACAATAGGTAGAAGTCAGTCCGCCCACTCTTGTGTTTCAGCTTCCGTAGATCAATACTGAACTAGAGGGCTATTAGTCACACCAGTGACTGTCACTAACCCTACTGCGCTGAAGAGCGACTATTGTTAAGCCATCTCCTGCAAGGAATGATCATTATGCAAAGTGAATGCGTTAACTGCTAAATCATTAGCGACTTTTCCAAAGCAAATGTGATAGTTGAAACGGCATAAAATGGTGGTTTTTAGAAGAGATCAACAATAGAAAGCTATTTAGAAAAGGGCTAATATATGGTATATATGCTGGTATATATGCTGGTATATATTTTTATAAGAAGGGAGAAGGGTTAATGTTTAGGCTCCTGAAATTATCACTTGGACGGAATAGGAGAGATATGATAATGAAAACGTGCATTTTAGGTTAAAAGGAAAGAGAGAGAGTGAGAGGGAGAGAGAAAGAGAAATGGATAGAAAGCGAGCGAGAAGTGCTATAGAGAGAAAAGGAAGAGTGAGCGGGAGACAGAGAGGGAGACAGACAGACAGACAGACAAACAGACAGACATATAGAGAGACAAAGATAGAGAGACTTACAAATAGAACCAAGAGGTAAAAAGGCAGTTTACACGTTTTGTATGTTTGTTTTCCTTTTCTTTTAAATTCAATACATTCGATTGTTGAGTTTATTGGTCTTGTAAAAAATGATTAAAAATGAATAATTTGTTATTGTTTCCTTTGCTTTGTTATAATATTTTAGTGTTTCTTTTTTTTCTTATTCAGTTTGATAAATCCCCTCTATAAACCTGAAGTGGAACGATGAGAATGTCATAACAGCAGCTGCGGTCTTCTGACTTATCCTGCGTGCGTTGCTGCTCTCTCCCGTCTCTCTGGTCAAGACGTAAGATGATTAGCACTGGCTTCTCGCTGCTTGATTGGGTCAGGGCCAGGCCAGGTCGGGCGGAAACTCTGAATGCTACGTGTGGCTTGGCCCATGGTGAATCGAGTGAGTCCAACAATAGGCGATCAATTCAGCATTTTTAGCATTTTACGATTGAGTCCTGTGAGAAAGTTACTGCTGGTACCTATGGTGAATGTTCCCCGTGATTTTATGCCAGCATATAGACTAATTACGTTGGCGCTCACAAACTCTGTTACTAGCTAATGTACTTGGACTTGTAATGCTGGGTGGACTAGTGTTTTGAGATGATGGAAACATTTAACAAGGTGGCGAAGATGGTCAGGTTGATGAATAATGACGATGATTAGAAAAAAGAGAATGTTGGTGGTATTAATGGTGCCAGAAGTGTACTTACAAGCGCTGTCGCTATAACTTCATTCTGTAACACTTGAGGGAGTCCTTGAGTCTTTTACTAAATTTGGACCTAAATGTACCCGCTTCTTTTTTTTTAAATCAACACATAAAATATTAATACGCCTCAAATAAGTGTATGAAGCAATTGCACATGTATAGGAAAAGCACTACTCTACTTTCGTTTGTGTTTTTCTGTGTTATTTCAATAGGATTTTTTTTAAAGTTTCACGTTCCCCTTTTTTTCAAGCAAAACGCAACATGATTGTTATCGTACCCTTCCGTCAAAAGGATGCTTTGCCAATCCGGGAAACTGTCCCACGCTCTCGCCAGTCGCTGCCTCTAAGTCTAACCAGACTCGGCATTGTGTGCGGGGCAGCCGCCGATGTGCATGCAATAGAAAATCGATATGGCACTTAGTCATCACCGCTACGCGAAGGAGGAAGCCTTTTTCTCCTTCCTCTGACGTTGTGTTTTGGGAACCATCAATTTCGATGCTGACGTAGCTGATGTAGCGCTTTTATCAACACGAAACTTCACAGAAAGAAAGAGCGTGGATCGGGGTCTCTTAAGGGTAATTTTAGAACAATTTCTAACCGTGAACCGTATAAGTTATACTACCTTCAACCAATGTTTACATTAGGGTGTGTAATTCACGTAGTGCACGCCACAAGTGCTGCAAGGAAAATGGTTTGGAACATAAAGAATGAGAAAAGCATTGTTTAATAACTGGGACGAATGGTGCAACAATGCATGCATGTCTGCGTGATTATTAGATCTATTGAATTAATATGCCTATTTTTGATGAGCATAACACAATGCATGTACCATGAATATCAAAATTAAAATTGTAACAAATAAACCAAGGTCGCATATAGCACAGGGTGTACCATCGTATGATATGAACCTGCAGTTTTTTAAGGACCTACATTTTGGTTTGTTGGCATCTTTATCTCTTTTTATTTTAAATTATATACGTCTTAGAGAATGTGAGCTAAAATATAACAAACAAGAATTAAAAAATCAACTAAACATGAAAATTAAAGGATCTTAGGAAAGGAAGAGAGACAGATAGATAGATAGATAGATAGATAGATAGATAGATAGATAGATAGATAGATAGATAGATAGATAGATAGATAGATAGATAGATAGATAGAAAGATAGATAGATAGATAACCGATGTATGTGTGTATGTGTTAATATTGTTACTTATCTCAGGAACTCTGTTGTAAGAAATGGATACGCTCAAGCTAGACATGGTGGGTTGTACAGATCGGGATCCGCGGTTCGAATCCCACGGTGGGCAGATTTATTTGTCCAATTTCGTCCCGTGTTGGCTCGGTGTCAGTATAATAGACTGGCTCAGACAAGAGCATGGTATCCCCGCCCTGTCTCGTGAGTGACGGCACATAACATTGTCAGACGCCAGTCTTGGGACCTGTCCACAATATATACTATATAAAATATCCTATATCCTATATAGTGCTGACGTTGGACGTTAATTCAATTCAACTCAACGCTCACATTACGACGTTTCAGATGTACATCACACACTATTAGTTGTAAGTACAACGTCACAGTAGCTTACGACTAGTCGCAAGCCTTATTTATCTAATAATTATTCTTGCGACGAGTCGTAAATTACAGCGACGTTGTACTCATGATCCAAGACCGGGTCACTTAAACGAGTGCTATTTGTACGTAGGTGGCCGAAGTTAATAGCGATATGTTTTATAACACAACTTTGGGCGGTGTACTCATTGATATGCATTCCACCAGTTGAATAAAGATGTTATGTCCGAAAGCACCCCAAAAGGATCCACATTTATGAATGTGTTTGAATCATTCACAAAAAATACTAAAAAATACAGATGTTTTGTGTTGTTGTTTTTTTTAGTGAGAGGCATCTTGAAAATGAAAAAAGGCACTTATTATCTGATCATGTTTTTTTGCACCTAGATGTACTTTTAACTGTATGTAGTAAAAGTGCATCCATTATCCCCCCCCCCCCACACACACACACCCAAAAAATATTGTGAAATTCCTCTAGCCCTGGAGTAGAACAATGGCTTTCGACGCAGGAAGTCCGTGGTTCGACACCCGCTCCGTGATTCCATCCCCCTGCTGGTTGGGCGAGTATCAGTTTTAAATGTGACCGACTTAAACAGAGCCAACAACACTAAGCGACAACACTTTATTTTCCTTTCCTCTATACCTAACGCTTCTGGACGCCACAACAACGCACTAAAAATAATAACAAAATATGTTTTGTGAAAATGAAAATTAAAACCAAAAGCCTTAATAACTAAGACAAATAGAGAACAACAAAACAAGCAAAGAAACAATGATAAAAACAACAACAACAAAACCACCAACACCACCACCACCACCACACCACAACAACAACAACAACAACAACAACAACAACAACAACAACAACAACAACAACAACAACAACAATCAACACAAAATGTTCACATCCTCATAGAAAATTTCATAAACCATGTGAGCTGTTATTGTAAGAACAAATATTCACGTGTCGAAGATGACAACAGATTTAGTACCTGAAGAAAAGGGATCAATTGGATATTTAAATAGTTGAATGAGATTATGTTTGTTTCTCACAACTCTGTTTAAGTGAACTAACTCTTGCACTTTTGAGCTAACCTTTGAATGCGTGAAAATAAACAATAAAAAATAAAAGTTAAATGGGTGGATGTGGTGCTGGCGGACTTTGGTTGTTGTGATGGTGGTTAGCGTTTCTAATCCCGGTATTTGTACATTATAGATGAAACTTTCTCTATTATTGTATTGTTTCTCTTGATGGTTATCCTCCTTCAGAAACCACATGGATACCGCAACGCAAGATGACACGCGGTTTGAGGATGGGGAAAGTGAAATCTCTCAAATTAGCCTTGATATAGCAAAGAAAATATCCAGGATAAAAACATTTCAATGGTATTGTATCTTGATCTACTGAAACGTTGAATACCAAATTGCTAGTTAACCATAACTGTATAATTTAAGGTCGGCGATGGCAAGATCAGACTGATATTACTATTATTATTATTTTTTTGGCATTGAATGTTTCAACGTTTTGTTTTTATTTCATAAACAAACGAAATGTCCAATAATTTTCTAAAACAAAAAATAATGCAGTCATTCATTATTTTTTTAGGAACGAGAAAGGTCTACGTGTATTCATTCATTATTGAACTCTCTCTCTCACTCTCTCTCTCATCGATTGCAGAATAATGAATTGAATAGGTTACAAAGAAAATGCCTGATATATGTATATTGATCAATTGGATTATGCAGATTCGGCCTCTGGTACCCTCTCCAAAAATGCGCTGCACAGAAAGAGACGCTGCCTTATTTCCGAACCTTGACTTGTTCCAGCCATAAGAAAATTAATGTAGCTCAAGGATACTATACTATACAGCACTTTTTAAAATTAAAATCCGTGCTAAGGCACATAGGACGAATAGAAAACAGAGAAAGATAATGATATAAACAACAAGGGTTAAAAATGGAAGGAATGGGAGGGAGGGAGAGAGAGAGGGGGGCGAGAGATACAGAGACAGAAAAAGATACAGAGACAGACAAAAAGGCAGACATAGTAGGATAGAGCGATATAGGAGAGAGAGAGACAGGCAGTCACGAAAGACAGAGGCAATGAAAGAATGAAACGCAGACAATCAACTGGTGAAAACACATTATGAAGGAGGCGATAAAAGCGGTGAGAGATTGTAAAAAATGAGAAAGAGAAAGTTTTGGTGAAAATGGTACAAAGGAATGGTGAACAAAAAAGTTACGAATACAGGAAGGAGAGAAGAATAGCACAACAATACACAATGTACAGAGTAATATCAAGCGTACACACTGTCAATTAGGAAACGCCTGAAGCGCAATATGCCAGTGCTATGGACTGACGAGCGGATAGTCAGCGGTTCGAATCTCTTGTGGTGTCCCGTCTACAGGTATGGTTCTGTGGAAAACCTAGAGGGCTTAACTGAACTCAGTATTATTTTGCCAGCAATGCACATGAAAGCGCACTATTTTGTGGGGTTTTCCCATGTTTCACATCTTTCGAACCAATAAAGATAGAATTAAAAAAAATGTTGCAGATTTGCAAAACTTAGCTATTTATCTTTTTATCAAAAATATCTATTTCACTGCTTACACCTTGAGAGTTGAGACTCCGTTAAGTTAAGACTAACCAAAGCTTCCCTGGAGATGGGCATATCTTTTTATCAAAAATATCTATTTCACTGCTTAATTGTACGCCTTGAGAGTTGAGACTCCGTTAAGTTAAGACTAACCAAAGATTCCCTGGAGATGGGCGAACGGAACGAGATGGTGGGCAATCCGTGTCTGACGGTTGCCACTGACATCCAGGCCATGGTATAAGACAAACAAAAGGTGACGGGGGGCAAGATTTCTGGAGCCTGGGGGGAAGGTAAACGTCCAGTGGACAACATGACAACTGCCACAACGGACAGCCTGCAAACATTGCCTGCCCTGACCTAGTTAATCAGGCATCCTTCAATCCTTCCATATAAGAGAGAGAGTGAGAAAAAGAGAAAGAGAGAGAGAGAGAGAGAGAGAGAGAGGAAGAGAGAAAGAGAGAGGGAGAGAGATAGAGAGAGGGAGAAAGAAAGAGATAGAGAGATAAAGAGAGAAAGAGAGAGAGAGAGAGAGAGAGAGAGAGAGAGAGAGAGAGAGAGAGAGAGAGATGCCAGGATGAGAATGAGAAAAACAGAAGATCCTATATAAGACACTTTAGTTACTCATTAATTTTTGTTCCACTTGCAATGAGTTTCACAACACTTACATTGATAGACAATACTATACAGACAAATCATAGTGATAGACTATGAAAACAGATTTTCGGAACCAACTCAGATCAACTTGCAAATGTATGGATCTTTAAAAACGATGTCAAAGCAACGGAAATGTCAGCTTACCCAATAAGATTCTTTCATTCTTGTAGTAAACCTACCACATGAGTAGACGAATTAGACCTTCTCACGGGGAAAAAAATATTCCGGACAAAAAAAGCCAATTAATACCTGTTTAATTTCCTCTTAATAATTTTTCAATGTAGCATTTATGTGAGGAATAATAACCATCCAAAATTAAATAAGTACCCCAACGTCACGATTTTCTATAGCATTTTGTAGTCTTATATTTAGATTACGAGCTTATTTTGTCCCAAGCATTCTATTCTGAGTTTTTCCCTTTTCTCGATTTAAGGTCTATGAATAATGAACGATAAAGCAGGCGGAGTTGTTGTTGTTGTTGAGTTGGTTTAACTCTCTCTCTCTCTCTCTCTCTCTCTCTCTCTCTCTCTCTCTCTCTCTCCTCTCTCTCTCTCTCTCTCTCTCTCTCTCTCTCTTCTCTCTCTCTCTCTTGCTACTCTATCTATCTATCTATCTATCTATCTATCTATCTATCTATCTATCTATCTATCTATCTATCTATCTGTCTGTCTGTCTATCAGTTCTATCTATCGCCCTTTCTTCTCATTATCTCTATATCTGCGTCAGATAGGTTTTGTTGTTGTTGTTTTGTTTAGTTTTTGGTCGAGGTACTACATTACTTGTTCTCCACGTTTCATTTTCGTTTCTTTTATCTTTCTTTCTGTTTTTATATCTCGCTCTGTCTGCCTCCTGGGGGGTGGGGGTAGAACATCGGCTTTCGTCGCAAAAGGTCCAGATTCGAGTCCTGGCGATTTCGCTCCCTACTGGTTGGGTCGGTGTTAGTTTGAAATGTGACCGGCTGAGATAGGAATCATAGCATCCCTGCCCTGTCTCGTGTGTGGCAGCACATAAAATTGTCAGACGTCAGTCTTGGGGCCCGTCCATAAATAGCATATACATGTATAATGCTGAAGTTGTACGACACACACACAAAGAAAGAACAGAGCCAGACAGACAGATTGAAAGACAGACAAACAGACTGAACGACAGACACATTGGGATAGGCAGAGTGCACGTCGCGCCGGTTATATTATAAGTACGAGTATCACAATGTATCGGCCGATGAAACATAAGATACAGAATCCTATCATTAACACTAGAAGCATTATAATGAGGAGTATCATTCGCCCGGTCTACACACAGGTGGATCGATGTAGCTACGTTACTAACTATACTGACAAGCAAGCGGGTGTCACACCATGGAATTGCGATCGAGTGAAACCAGATAATGACACCTGTAGTAACACTGTGTTTGAATATCATATTATCTTTAGTCCTAATCCCTAGAGCTGACAACCTGTCTAACTGTGGATGTACCGTGTGCTTGTTAATGGCAGTGCACGGGCTTACCCAGAAAAATCGATAAACCAAATTAATACGATTTTGACGCTTAAAACAATATGTACCAATAACATTTTAGACTGGAGCAGGTTTAATTTATCACGTTGACTTAGTGAAGGGTTAAATAGTTGAGCAACAAAATTAATGAGTTGTCTATTTCTTTTTATTGACAATATAAATCCTGTTCCTCGAACTCGAGGTTGATAACCCATTACAAAATTGTTGATTTCATGCTTTCTTTTAAATTATGAGGGCGTAATGCACTGTATTATTTCGTATGTTTCAGTATAAATGATATTCTATTCCTTATCAAACATAGAGCATCTTTGTCTCTTTTCAACTAAAAAATGCACCTATCTTGGTTACAACTTGTCTCGCGGAAAGAAGACACTGACAAAATCCGGGAAGTAACCTCTTAATAATATTCATATGTTAAGACTTTGGGACAACAAACTTCAAAAAACTATTACTATTATACTACCATTGCGATGGCGTTTAAGTGTCTTGATTCCTTGTGGGATATAGGGCTGAAATTAAACAATAAAATAGCTCATTTATCAAGTCAAATAATGTTTTCATGAAGTTATCAGTAAATTGCCTCGTCACAATGATGGCTTGCATGATTTAAACATTAACTAACCATTAAAAACGAAACAAATAGGTAGCGTCTCCCTTGCTTGCCATTGCATAAAAATAATAATAAAAAAAAATTCTGTTTAAAGCGGTAAAACAGGTTCAGTGCGACGTAACTCAACATCTTAAGCTTCACTTTCATGGAGTCTGTTGGGTCTCCTGGCAAAAATTTTGCCAACCCATATACGTAATCTTGAAGATGAACAAACTTTTAAACAAAAACTTAAGTATCATCTTTTTTTAAACACCTACTTAAATACATAGAACGCAATTAATTTTAGTTTTCAATTATTTAATAATATAATAATACATGTATTCTCAACTTCCCTCAGGCAGCTTGACGGTCTATATCAAGAGGCCAAAAAGGAACCTGCAAAGTATGAAGTTTTGTTATCATCAACACTCGGTTCACGTTGACATTGGCACCAGACTTCCATTCGCTAGCCTAAATAACCTTGCTAGTACGCTTTCGTTGAGTCGTCTTTATTGTTATACAACAACATGTAGATCAAATATAGAAAGGCAAAACAAGCAATCATGAAGGGAAACATAATCTGTTTTAACCAGTCAGAGTGTGGTTTGCTTTGGATATTACTGATTATGTACTGGGCGAAAATGAGAAATATAAAAGAGAGAGGGATATTTTATAAGCATTTACAGGAAAAATATTTTTTAAATTTAATTATTGCAATGTCTACCGTCTGGTATCTGTATCTAAGAAAGTTTCAAATCTTGGAGTTCAAATGCATACAAGTTTTGAAAATAAATAAAGAAAGAAATAAACTGTTGATAAGATTTGGGTGATGATATTGTCTAAATGTATGTGTGTTGCGCCTAGAAGGCTGCCTGTAATTTGTTGTATTATTATTATTATTATTATTATTATTATTATTATTATTATTATTATTATTATTATTATCATTTTTATTATTTTAAAACTAATCAAATGGTGGTGATTTAGTCAGTTGTTGGCGAAGGTTGGAATGGTAAAAATGTTGATAATGGTAATGTTGATAAAGCCGGCTTTAAATAAGATGTTTTAGATGATGATGGTGATGATGATAATGATGATGATGATGATGATGATGATGATGATGATGATGATGATGATGATGATGATGATGATGGTGGTGGTGGTGGTGTAATGAATTGAATAATTATTGATTCAATGATATAAACAAAAACTAACATAACTAAGTATAATCCACTTGTGTTTCTTTAAATAGGACTCTAAACGATTATAAAGTAATTCAGGATTGGGCAAGTATGTAGAATAGTTATGCCTCGAGGGCAATCGCGAGTTGAAACAAGAAACAGTTGTTGGTATCATTAAATGAAGACCAGACATCTCGGCAATTCAATAGGCCTTCTAAAATAGCTCTTACAGCGGTTTTCAGGTTAGGATGACCGTTCTTATGCTATTTTTGTAAAAAAAAAAACATGTTCGCAAAAAGGGACACAATGAATGGTTACCTTTACCTGAGGCAGTTTTTGAATCCTCAACATTTCTGTGGATTTTCTATTTATTCTTGGATTTTTTACTACATTTGTTTAAACATTCTCATATGTGCTTATTGAGGACATTTAGTGCTTTATATACGTGAAGTTTTTATTGAACAAGAGTTTTAATTAGAGAAGTTTTTTACATTATTAACACCATGGTGGACAAACGCAGTTTAGTTTTTGCTTTCCTTCAGTTAATATACATTATTATGATTTTTTAGAACTATCTCACTGTTTATGTGCCAAATAGATTCTCAGCAGACACCAAAGTTCTTGTTGTCCCCCGTAAGAAATATAAAATGTTTGGGGAACGTTCATTTTCTCGCATAGGTCCAAACATTTGGAATAATTTACCAACCCATATACGTAATCTTGAAGATGAACAAACTTTTCTTTACCTGAGGCAGTTTTTGAATCAAATCAGTAGTGCAAGGAGGGAGCAGGATTAATCCATAGGAAGTCCGTTTGTACAGGAAAAACGTTGAACCACTTTAGCTTTTGTAATCAGCCAGTAAGGTGGGAAACGAAATACGAGAATTATTTCTCTCATTGAGAGCAGTACAGAATTCCGACGGCGAATACGCCGATTCTTGCGTGGTATCAAATGACTTCACGTTATTCGTTAACGTCGTTTTTCTCACATCCACTATAATTAAATATTCTACACATACGGCATGAAAACTTGTTGGATCTGAATGCTCATATCCATTTTGACTGAATGAGTCACGATCTGCGCCTAGATCCACTAGCGCGGTGCCAGACCTACGCCGTGGACCAGCAGCTCAGAATACACTGCCTCACCAGCCGCGTGAGTAAACGCATCGGAGAAAATCGAACACAAAAATTACCTCGCAGTGTGGTTTGTCCCTTGCGGTCTTGCGAAAAACAAATTATGCGACTGGAGTTTCTACGGCCTACATCTTCAACTCAGCCTATTATTTTTTGTTTTCCTCGCCTCACTACTAGATTCTACTACTAGATCTATAATTATGTAGTAGGCCCTACTAGTACTATGCTGTAAAGAACTGGCACATGATGCGCTGTGTTTTTTTCTTTCGCCCTGACTGACGAAATGTATGACGGGTCGGGAGAATGGATGACTCACTCTCTTGTCGCGTCCTCACATCACAGAAACTGTGGCCAGCGAGCGGCCGAGCGCTAGGGCAAGTGTTAGGATAGCACCACAGATTCCTATTAGAAATCTATGGATAGCACTTAAAAAGAAATGGTTTAATAACGAGAAAAGGGTGGGTGGGTGATAAAATACATAACTAAAGAAAAGTAAAATACAAAACGTACTGTTGAATGGTACTGCTATGTGAGTAGAGAAGGGGGTGGGGGCATGAGGAAGAGGACAGTGCGCACAAGACAGCAGGTACCGGTGACGCGAGGAAATCCCCCACACCTCGCTCTCTCTGTCTTCCCCTTCTCTATCTATACCGCGTATGACACTGAACTCCCTCTCCTTTCCCTGCGATCACATGCCTGTTGTGTCAGTCCCTGGGCTCACATCGCCAGGCCCCCGCGCGCGAGTCGTGAGTGTGTGTGTGTCATAGAGGGCACTCAGCCCAGTCAGGGCCTTTGAAACCAAACGCTATAAAACTTGAAGACTTGGTGCTCAGTGTCACAATAGACCCTGAAATAGAGTCATGGGGGAAGGGGAACTTGGCGAATATGAGCGGTTCTGTCCTTCTTTAACCTCAGTCTGGTCATTACTCGACCGCCTTAATTTCATGAAAAAATAAGAGTAAGCACGCGTCACGTTAGCTCCGCGTATCAAACTATCAATATCATTGTGAGACGTCTCGCTATAATCTATCGTCTCTGTAGTCAATCCACATTATAATGCCGCACCAAGCAATCTTTAAAAAGAAGTTAAAAAATGTCTCGTTTGAATTTGCGATTGGTAATTATTTTCTTCGTTTTTTTTTGTGTGTATGAAAAATCATTTTTATCAAATACTTCGTTATTGAGTTTGTTTTGCATTTTTTTTTGTCTGGTTATGAATTCAAACTAGTTTCACGACCACTACTTTACTATAGTACAACGCCTGCTGATGCTGCTGCTTCTACTATCGCTACAACTACAGCGTGTACACGCACCGTATGCTTCTTGCACTTTGTTGCTACAAAATCTTTTCTGCCTCTGACATTATGTAGTTATAATCTAGCAATTACACAACATTATTATGTATCCTGTTAACTTAAAAGGCAGGTCTAAACAAATTTAACGAACTGAACTGATATTTTTTTTCTCAAAATAACCTACACTGCATTTTAGATTCCGTACGTGTTTATATTCATTTTTTAAAGTAATAAAGGACTTGTGAATTATAATAGGATGCATATACATGTGCATTGATTTGTCTTTGCCCTGGAGAAAACGCCAATCCAAATCCATGCGGCTGTAGCGTATTACTGTTAGTGACGGTGTTTATCACAGTAAGTGATTTTCAGGTACAACTATAAAATCATTTAAAAAAATTCAAAATAAACTGCCTCATTCAAATGTAGTTGAGTGACATTAATTTTTGTTAAAAATTATAGATTCAACACTGGTCTTGTGCTATTAGAAAAACGTTTCACCTGGTTAATCCTACCCACAAGCTAAGTGCATTTTTTGAGGTGGTTGTCAAAATGGCGCAAATGGTAAACTAAAAAGTGTTGGTTTTCTAAATACATGTAGGTACAATTGATCCGATTCCGCCCCCTCATGGTTGGGTCGATGTGAGTGTAATATTGTTTACTATGACCATCTGAGACAGGAGTCTTGGTATCCCCAAAGGTCTTTGGGTATCCCCGAACCATCTGTGTGGCAGCATATAAAATTGTCAGATGTTAGTCTTTAATTTAAACAGTTTAAACTTGTCCATGATATTGCCTTGGTGTTGTCGTTGAATGCACTCTTAAGAAATTAACTCATTCCAGATTCAGACAACCCATAATTTTGCTTTTGATTTAATTCCTTAAGTAGCAAAGGAAGAATTAAAAAAAAATATATATATGTTATGTATCTAAGACTAGTAAGAGACATTTTAGTTCCACAAACTTCTTGAAGGTTTTATATCTCAAGAACAAAAGCAAAAATTAAGAGTAAACTAAAACCAAGACAAGACTTTTGTGAAGAAACATTCCTATATAATGTTGCTACAGCATAAATGCTTTCTCCGTTTCTGCTCTAGAGTGGACCATATTTTATTGAACAGCAACTTTTTTTAAATACCAAGCACATGTTTGAATTTCCAAATGTTTTGATCCTAAAATATTGCTTGGAATTTACAACTAAGACAAAGATGATACACGCTTTAATTTTTGGCTAAGGACCCCACAATTCATAAACAGAGATGAGCACCCACCAAACTCAGCTAGCCAGTCAGCAACAGCCTCTTTTTATGCACTGGCTTATGGTACATACATTTAAAAAAAATACAGGAGAAAAAGACAGGATTTACAAATAGTTTCCAGTTTTATTCATATTTTTTTCTTCTCATGTTGTTTGGTATTTCCCATTCAGACTTCATGAACTCAATACATTGCTTCTTTCATTCCTTCCCACAAACGTAATATAACAGCAAATAACATAAAATATGGAACAGGCAATGCAGAATTTCACAAGTGTGACATTCAATGCACATAAATTATATTAACAGTATTTAGGCCATGTAAGTATTTGGCAGTCTCGCAAAAACATGAGGTCAACAATTTGCCAATGTGTTTAGTGTTCTAGAAATTTATAACAAAGCATGGGTAGTACCCGACCCTTGCTTACAATGCCAGACATCGTAATTCCTAACATGAAAGAATGTGGGTAACAAAAACAGTGAATAACTTGCTACTGAAGATTTCAGTTGTAGCAACTTCTAACTCCGATATATGTAGCCAACCACACTAAACAAATAAAGCACCTCATCATTTACAAAGTGTTGCAGAAGCTTTAGGGGTCGGGCCACAAACCTGGCTCTGTAAGAAAACACCTTTTCAAACAGCTGCAGTCTAGCAAAGATACTACCAAATATATTTACAAACAAAAATGCAGACTGCAGCTGGAGAAAGATGTGTTCAGCATGTGAAATTCTGCTTTGTTTTTAAGAACCAGGGCACATAATGAAATGGAACAAACTGTTCCTAACTATTTTAATTTCGACATGCTTATCATTTCACTTATCTAAAAGTATTGCACCAATTGGTAGTGGGAAGAAAAAAATATTAGTTTGGCTTTAAAATTTGTGCGCCCCAGCTCTCAAAACATTATACCAGTAGTACAAGTTTAATCCATTGATGGAAACCAATTAACTGTGTTTAAGAGGACATAAAAAACTAGAACCCTGACAGAGGGCAATTTTTCTAACTCTCTACATTTTGTTAACTAGTTTCCATCAAATAATATATACAATCCAAAACAAAACAAAAAGATGTTGACACAAAAAGACAAGTAACCAATTTTACTCTGGCTCAAGAGTGGATGAAGTTAAGCTCTTAACTTTCCGTAACTGTTAGAGATCTAAATCTGTGAACATTTAAAAATAAGTAACTATGTGACAATTTTTCTTAACAAGGTCAACCTATTAAAGTGCAATTACTAATTTCCATTTCTCCTGACCCAAACATGACTGATTAGCCATGCCTGTTTTGATGAAAAAGACGTAGGGAAAACAGGATTTATTCTCAAAGCCATGTGGAAAGTTCTGCATGCCAAGGAGAAAATTTTATCAAAAATCAAAATTTCATTGTAATTTTAGTTGTTACCCCTGGCCTTGACATATTACAAGACAATTATCGCCCAAAAGATATACCAGGTAAAAAAAAAAAACAACTCCAGACACTTGGATAACCAAATTGTGGTTGAATAAAAGCGAGCAAACTTTCATAAGATAGTAGCAAAAGAATGCCAAGATTCAACTCCATTTAAAATACAGTGGAAACCTAGTAAAAAGAAGTATGATAATTCAAATTTCTCACTGCAAGAGAATGGGTTATCTTTAATTTTCTCTCTTTGGCTCTATTAAAATCAAACTCATTGAAGTTTTTCTTGTTTGATTCTCTTCATTCGAATTCACATCATCAATAGTCATTACAAAAGTACTCTGTCAAGAAGACATCAATAGTTATTGCTGCCCAAGACATTAAAAGAAATTGGGTTGGGAGAAGGTTGCTATAGAAGGAAAACAACAGGAAACTATCATTAACTCAGTTTTTCAAATGCAACTCTCTGCTAATTTTAACAATTTAGGTTCAGGTATGCCCCCTTCTGTAGCTCAAATCCCCTTAATTAATTCGAAGTTTAGATCACATCCCTAGCTATACGAATTATGAGGTTTCCACTGTACAAAAAATTAAAAATTTACCAGCCCAAACACCAATAGGGGTATTAAATTATTTTCGTAAACAAGATAAATGAAAACTGCTATTTTTCCCACTCTTTTAAATCCATCTTTCTATGTTAGTAAAAATGTTGTATACAGAAATTTGGAAAAAAAAACAAAAAATGTCTGCATTTATTTAACAGAAATAGTGCTTGGATAAAACATATTACTTTACACTATATTATAGCCAGCAAATAAGTAAGATGCACATCCATTTTCCATCTCTAATGTGACACGTGATTCTACCATTATATTATCTGAAAGACCAAACGTTTTTGGATATATAAAAAAACCCATAACAAAACAAACGAAAATAATGAAAAAGCCAAAGCCTGAATTCCATCAATTATTCCCTCTATCTTTTAACTATCATATGGTTGTTTTTAAACTTGCGTTTTATTTGTCCATAGCAATTTGAGGGGGAAAGGCTCCTTGCACATGATGGATTATTCTTTTCAATTAAAACCCCAAACTGGCGCAAAAATCTTCTACATCCTTTCTGTCCAATTGTTAATAAGTATGGCACATCATCATGTTTCACTCCCTATATCCTTGCACTGATACTGCCCTCCCACACGCCAAAGCCAATTAATCCTTCAAATATTTTCCCTCTTAATTTTAAAAACAAGTTCAAACCATTATATCATAGAATGTATATGCAAAAAAAACAACAAAACAAAACAACCCCAAAGATAAATGGAGTTGGTTATACTATCAGCTACATAAGGTGTGACTGACACCTATTGAAAGACATTTGAGAGGCTAAGTATACGATATTTACTTAAAGATGCAAGGACACAAAAACTGATCAACAAAAATGAAACAGTTAATGGAAACTTTTACGTTATTTCAAAGGGAGCTATGAGTGATACCATTTACACATCTGTTACAACATGAAGTAAGCCTTCTCGTTCAAAAAAAAAAAAAAAAAAAATTTAAGGCACTCCGTAATGTTTAATATATATAAAAAAAAAAAAAAAAAAAAAAAGGGAGGGTGAGGGTCCCCTAAAGGTTCCTACTTTGTTCTGAAGGTATACTCAATAACTATAAGAATTTCCACCGTATTAAAAAAAAAAGAAGAACTCATTTACCATAGCATTGGTTTATATTTTAAAGAAAACTTATACAACAGTGAGATAAATATTAATGTACATGTGGCCGTAAGCACATCACTGTAGCTTACAACTTGCTGTAAGAGAGGCTTACAGGCGCAAGCTACCGAGACGTGGTACTTACAGCCCATGGTGTAAAAACCTACAGTGATTGAAACAGGTTCAATGGAAATCTTATAACAGACAATACAACATTAAATTACATGAACCTTTGTATTTATCACCATTGATATAAAATGTGCAGGTTTATTTTCCAAACGCCAAATTTCCTCTGAGCACGAGTTATGAGATCGCCTGAGGCCGGGCAGTGTGTGGTAGAGACTGACAGATCTGCAGCTAAACCTTGTATCCGACTGCACAAGACGTGTCGATGTATTTGGCACTGGTATCCCAAGTGCTTTTTTTTTCTCTTCTAAATTTACACACAGGGTAAGAGAAATGCCATTCCTTGCTATAAGTTTTATTTCCTGGTTACTCTTCTGACTGCTTTCTTGACTCTTCTTTGATTTGTATCGCCAACCCTGAAAAATGAAATGTTTTCTCTGAAATAGTTCAATTTTGTTAAAAACTAACAAGACGCAAAGGAGAGTTAAATTATTTGAGAATTATATAATCATAAATGACCCTCAAGAAATTAGCCCTTTACGAAATAATTTATATTTGGTTTGAATTGAAATGCTATAAAAATGATACAAGAAGTGGCTATTTCTTAATCATGCTATCAAGAACAAAATTCACAAAATGTAGAATCAAATGGGGTAAGTTTCTCATCTATTTGTTTTTTTATGCATTGATTTAAAGGTATTTAAGACCTTGGGCTAACAAATTATACAAGACGTTGAATGTTGGGCTAACCGGGCGTTATTGCCGAAAATGGCAGCAAGTACTGAGCGATCGACGGTACATCCAATTTTTAGATGAATAGCTTCAAATACGTATTTTTTCAACAAGATACGGACGCCCTTACTCGAGAGGTCAATACTAAGTACGTACTATACGTACTGGTTGGCAGCTATGCATTATACTACCATTTCAAAGATAAAGAAAATATTTTTCTAACCATATAAGGCACTGTATATTTTAAGCTTAGCTTGATACTTTTATCTGAAGTGAAAAGTTGGTCATATACAGAAAAATCCTCGAGATAATGAGATTTGTAAATACTAACAAACCTAGTTCCTAAGTGTTGTGAACTGAAAAAAATATAGAAGAAAAGGCCACCGTAAGTAATTGTTAAATATAAAATTAGAAGCCTACCCAAGACTGAAGGATCCTACAGTACCCATGCCACTTGGAACACTTCCAAAGCTTGGCCCATTGGACTGCTGGATTTGGGGAGCTGCAAATGTTGATGCTGCAGAGGCAGCGTTCTCTGCCTGAGGAATTCATAAAATATAAGAGGTTTAGCATAAAAAAATAATAATTTTGGTATACTTTTTGTTTGTTATAACTATTCCTAAGAAGCACATCAGTCAACCATTATTTTGTTGTTTTCTTTCCATATCTAACACACAGCTGGTTCAGAAGAGGGAAAATTAAAACTTCTAGATCTAATTAGGGATGGTTTTGAATTTGGCAACTTAAAATTAAATGATCCACTTGAGCAATAATCAAAACTAACATTTTCTTTTTCTTCAGCACTGGAATAAGTTTTTGGGAGCCTTGAAATTGTACTTACATCGAGTGACAAACTAAGTAAAAACATGTCGGCAATCTCTAAGCACTAAACCTCCGCCAAAGTCTGTACGTATGTGATAAGCCAACCTTATTCATGCAAGAAGTAAGAGAAATTGCTTTCTTAACGTTCGGTGTCAAGGCTATAGTGTAAAAGGGTCCCATGTCTATCATCTGACCACATATTATCATACCAGGCTCTCCCTGCCTCTGCCAGTCACATCATATGTACACCAATCCAACCAGAGATCTGTTTGACAAACCATTTGAGCCAGTTTTCTAATTAAAGCATCAATAAGACAGATAAATACAAACTTTTTAACAAAACATTTCTAAAATTGCCTACCGGTTTTGCACCAAACTGGAATGGAGCATTAGATGGCTGAGCAACACTACCAAAGTTGAAGCTGGCTGTCAGACCTGCTGTTGGGCCAAAAAAAAAAAAAAAAAAAAAAAAAAACAAGGGTATGAATAAAAACACAAAATCAAATTCAATTTCTAGGAATTGTGACTGTTCCTTTCTCTTTTGACTAAAAAGAATCAACAAAAATGAAATTCAAATTTTTATGTTGTTTAGAGTAAAATTATATATGGCTCAACGGATAAAATAAGGACACCAGTCCAGTACATATACAGTGCGTACCAGATAATTCGACATAACAGGAACCAGAATTCATGTCGAATTAAAGGGCATTGTATTTTATGAGAGCGACAAAGCTGGAGCGGCTTGTTTGTGGGTATACATAGAAATCTTACAGGGCATTCTTGGTGCATCATGCATTAGCTTGTTTAGCCTGTTCAAAGTTTAATTTTTGCCAGATTATCAGTTTAAAACAGATTCAAGCACTTACTTTTAATGTGTAACATAGCTGCCAACTTTTGAGAAAGCAAATACAGATTTTTAGCGCGATTAGTCTCTGCAAAACTAATCGATGGTCGAGCTATCAACATTGACTAAAACACAAGCTTAACCACAACTTTAAAAACTGCACCAAGGAAAAGTACTATTTACTAGATGCGTTGTTTGCTTTTCCTTTTTTGTGTGGGTTTGTTAAGGTTTTTTTTTTTTTAAATGGTTATTATTTGTAGATTTTCGTCTCTAGTGTCAGAAACACCATGTGAGCAATAACATTTTCAAGACGGCTGACTAAAGAATTTAAGCTTTCTAGCATGCACAAAGCAATCGGAACTAACACCATTGTCATTGACTAAACCGACAAGTAGGGGACAAATTCGACATTTAATTTGCCCAGTCGGCGGCCTCAAACTAGGCACCAACTTATAACCAGACGCAACGCCATTTGAGTCAGTTCGCCCCCCAACGTCATCTAGTTCCCGACCTATATCACAGAATTAGATCTAGATCTATACCATCTGACATCAATGAGATTTAGAATATAAAGCTAGTTTAGATCTCCATCCACCTACAAGACATGTAATGTCACTTCGAAACGACAGGTAGATTTGTTTAGAATTAGAGGCATGCATTCCATCGGCAATTTAGAGGGGAATACCGCAAATCGGGTGTCCCCAAAAATATCATACATGTACGAAAATCTAGATGTCCTTATGGGTCATTCAAATGATCATTATAAACAAAAAGTTTTAACAACAATTCTAACGCTTTTTAAACCACCAACTGTGATACGACACAAAAGGTGGCATCGGTTTGACTAGAGTTGCAACCCATTAGCGGCAGGCAAACAGCAAAAATCCGTTTGAGCTATCACTCTAGATTAAGCTTAGATCTATGTTCCCGAATCCCGATGATGATAACAGATATTCGCAAGACTTATAATAGTGAAAGCTGTGAAGAGAATTTAAATAACTTATTAACCCAGGAATAAAATTTTTTTTAGTTTCTCGTTTTTTTAAAAATAATCAGTTTTTCTTGATATTTGAACATACAATAACCAACAAAAGTGGACAAAAGATCTTGTACAGTGTGTCACATCCTTGACTAAATGCAATAATACGCCGCCCAACGGGAATGTGTGAGTATGCATGTCTGTCTGTGTGAAAGAGTGGCAGCAATTGAACCTAGCACTAAAAAATCTGAAATTGTTTATCTAATCGTGCGAGAGTAAGAACTGTGAGGGGATCGGTGCTTCACAAAGAAGGTAGTTAAAAGTCCAAATCAGTGTGCGAAGATGGTTTAAAGTCTAAATCAGTCTAACTGGTCGCCCAAAAGCGGGATTCTTGGAAACAAACTCTCTACCTAGCAGCACTAATCACAGTTATGGGATTCCCGGATGGACAGATCGCCGGCGGCGGAAGCATACTTGTAATTGCCGATATAGTGGTACACTATTTACCGCATTTATTACCGAAACAAAACACGAGTGAACGATAAATCTAGAAGTTGACTGGGCAAAGTTAACGCCTGGGCTAACCTGGCGTTATTGCCGAAAATGCACAGACATAAATCTATGCGAAAATGTAATCTATAGGATTACCGGAGGGACAGATCGCCGACGGCGGAAGTATAATTGCCGATATCATATAGTGGTGCACTATTTACTGCATTTTTTTTTTTACCGAAAAAAGCCACATGTGAACCTGACGTTATCGCCGAAAATGTCAGCAAGTGCTGAGTGACGGGACACCCGATTTTAAGCCGAATACTGTCAAATACGTATTTCTTCAACCCGATACGGAAGTACGTACTCGGGAGGTCAAATACGTACTAAGTACGTATTATACGTACTGGTTGGCAGCTATGTTTTCAAAGGTGTTGATTTCAATGGTTGCAGTTTGAACTAGCTAAAGTAAATCACACATCCCTCCCTTTAAGCACAAATATGCAAGAAGCAATTAAAGACATATCCCAGACTTCTTTTAGTATGGATAATTAAGTAACTAAGGGAAATTTTTTAAGTATCAGATGTCGAATGGCCCATAACATGCCGGCTTAAATTAACGTCCAGTTTAAGTCACAACAAATTTCAAGCTTTAAAGGCATAGCTCAACTTCTCACCTTTAAAGGCCTGAGCAGGTGGTTCAGATGGCTTTGCTGCAGCAGCTGCTGTCATGAAGTTGAAACCAGCATTTGCTGTTGCATCACTGTTGAAGTTGAAGCCACCACCAGCAGCAGGACCACTTGGCTGTGGTGCTGCGAATTTAGTAGCATTTGATCCAAAACCAAACCCACCAAGCGGTGCAGGGGCAGAAGCAGCTGCCCCACTCACACCAAAATTGGGTGCGCTTGATTGAGCAGCAGCTGAAAAGAAATTGGAAGCATCCTTTGAACATACAAAACTTAAAAAAAAAATTTTTTAACCGAAATTAATTCACACAATTTAGTTCAAAATTTTTTTTTTTTTTAATTTATTACAAAGTTGAGTGCAGTGTTGTTAAAAAAGCTTTTTCTGTAACCTTCATTTAATTTAAAAATACAAAAAAAACAACAAATTAACAACTTTTATTAAAAAGTAAAGATATCTTGAATTGTTCCATAAAACTCAACTTCAGAATTATATACCTAGAAGTTTGAAAATTTCTCCTGATAATCTTTGAATTCAAATCCCCTGCAAACAGGTTCTTATGCTAAATCAAATGCAATGCCAAAAGCAACTTCTTTGAATTTTAGAATAAAGAGAACGAAAAAAGTTTTACAGGGATAGCAGGTTCAAAGACAGAGTGGCTTGATAACAGGTAAATTCTTACATGGTGAGCATAATACAGGCCTGCCTACTTGAAAAAGCCACATTTAAGTACTTCCATAGAAAAAAATAGGTATTTTTCAGGATAAACAGGTACAAACGCAGTTTTTGTCTATTGGATCAGCGTTGATCATGATACATGTACTGAGTACATGTGTATAGGGAGTGTCTATACACACTATAGATGTATAGTGTTTCTGACTCAATAATGCTATACACAAAACAAAACAAAAACAAAAGTAGGGAAAAAAAACTAAAAAAAATTAAATAAAACCAAAACATATTGTCAATTATAAATACTTTGGGGGTAATTTTGTGGCCCCATTACTCTTTTTAACTCTTAACCACTATAAAAAAAATTGATTAACTACACTTTTATAAAAAAAAATCACGAGAGAGAGAGAGAGAGAGAGAGAGAGAGAGAGAGAGAGAGGGAGGAGAAAGACACACACAGATGAAGATGAGTTTAAAAGACCATGAGAGAATGAAATACACACACACAGATAAGTTAAAAGGCCATGAGGGAGACAGAGAGAGAGAGAGAGAGATACGTTAAAGAGCGAAGAGAGACAGAGAAGCTAAATCGAGAGAGAAAGAGAGGAGATCAAGAGAGAGAAACAGAGGAGATCGAGAGAAAGAGAGAGGTCCAAAATGAGGAGAAAAGTCCAAGAGTTTTGGTCTTTTCCTTGGAAAGATACACAATAATTTATAGTGTGTAGAGCAAAATTTGGCCAGAAACACTATTATAAATTATGTCTTTAGCCTCAGCCTGTCTATAATGTGATCAACAAAGTCCCGACAATCATGCTTTGTAATCCTGTCTCCGTATAGGATCTTCCATGTCACCCATTATCTAGATAACGCACATCGGTGCACTGATAAAATATAAATCTAGATTCGATCTAGTTTTGTTCCAGACTTCCATCTCAAATGTTCTGGTCGTTTGGATACAGTGCAGCTCCTCAAAGACAAAATCGCTTTAGCAGAACCAGATTGCTATATCAAGATCATGATGCTAGTATGAATTAGATCTACATTAATTTTCTTGGTTGCAAAAGTACATGTTTTGCATAAGAATGTTAAACCGAAGATGTCGACAACCACGACAGTTGGGGGGAAAAAAAGGCTCATAGACTCTAAGAACTATCAGAATGATTAGCTGGAAATAACGCCAGGTCCTGATGACTGGATGTGATGATTTAAAGATAGGTATTAATTGAACGAATAAAATATAACCTGGTTCAAAACGTTTCCCTCGCGGAAGATTCGTGCACGGGAAGGAGTTGTAACTAAGGACGAAGGTTAAGGGCTGGATGATTAAGATTATATTAATCGCACGAATAAACGATAACTAGATATACGTTACTTGTTTGTAAACGCATATTGAGCTCATGGTAACGTAAATCAGAATCATTACTAGCTTGACTGGGAACTGAAAGTCCAAGATAGAGAGATTGGTGTGATTAGGACGAGTACGAATGAACGCAAGAGAAAAGAACGAGTTTAAGACTGGTCGGTATCAATTAAGTTGTTGACTAACCCAATCTCGATAGCAATGTATAACAATTATACGAAGAAAGGGAGAAAAATATTACCTATCGATAAAATAAATGAATCGCTCATAAATTTTATTTCGCCCATGCACTAAACACTGGAAACTCTTTACTCATCTCCGGTTTCGGCTGCGTGATTGAGAGGATAATTGTAGACGTACCATTGCGAAAAACAGCGGTGTTGCACTAACGGTTGTATATTTTTAATTTTTTTTTAACGTATCGGCGTGTTTGAAAATAGCAATGCGTACGGATTGGTAGCGTGGCGAGGTGTACTTTCGGTACCCTTTCGATCTTCTCATACACTAAGATCTAAGAGAATAGGCTTCGATAAACAGCGCATGTCTCTAGCTAGGCCTATGACAAAAACGGACTCTGCTGAAATGTAATAGGTGCGGGCCATGAGCTTTCTGCCGCCGTTAAAACAGGCTAGTCTTGGGTCTCTTGATGAGCAGCGAACAGAGGCAGATATTGGGGGGAAAATCGGCGATTGCGCTGCTTTGCTGAATATCTTCAGTTTGAAAAATCGGTACATTTCTGTGGAAATCGGTACACGTAGGCAGGTCTGAATTAATACAAAAAACGATGCTGTGCAGACATAAAAATGTTGGTGGACGTTGGAAGATGCAATGCAAAGTAAAAAGCATACACCATCAGGATTCCACTAATTTAATGTTTGCACTATAAGTAATGCTCACAACCAAGAAATAACTGTGAACAGTTGCAGAGTGCAAGCTAATTTTTTTTCTTCTTATTCTCTTTTTTTTAAACAGACCAGACTTTTAAATAAAATTTTCTTGCTTTAACTTTAATGGTAGTGGTATGGTGAATTGCTTGTGGCAAACTTTCTGAGGCACCAATTCTCTTTTTTACAAATTCAACTCACAGTTCAATATTAAAACTGGGAATAAAATAGGATATAGCTAAAAAGCTTACGCAAAGTGGATTCTATTCTTATGTTACCAAATATCATTTAACCATACTGATCAAGTCTTAGCTAAAAGTTTCATTATAGGAACTAAGTTTTTTTAAACGATATGACTAATCATGGAAGCAAACGATTTAACAAACAAATTTGGGGGACTGGGAAAAATGATGGTAAAATAAAGTTGGGATACACAAATACCCTTGATCTCTGTTTAAGAAACACAATTAAATGTTTATTTCCATGATCAAATGAGGGTTAAGTCCGAAGTACTGAATGTTTAAGAAAAGCTATTGAAATAAAATTGTGCTTGTAAAAATCGATGTAAATTCATAGGTACAAAAAATACTGTAACACCAATAGATTACTGACATGATCTTTTACCACCAATTTATTAAAATGTTTGTACAGCTGTTATAACTCACCTCCAAAATGGAAACCTCCATTTTGAGTTGCCTCTTTGTTAGTTGACCCAAAAGTGAACAATTTTTTTGCAGGGGGGGCAGCTGCATCTGAAAGGGTTATAAATTTCAAAATGTATTAATCATTGGCAAAGTACATTACCATAGCATCTATTTGCACTATGCTTGAAGTCCCTCTGTATCTAATGCACCCAGATTATTCTTATCAATGCTTCAGAATTAAGACATGAAGTGAAAAAAAAAATAACAATTACAAAAACTTTAAACCTAAATTTCATGTAGTTTAAGCCTAAGCCCTCTTATTATGAAAATAACAATTATGGTGCAGAGCACATGATGTTATCCTGTACCAGCATCAGTTAAAAAAATCCTTGTTCAAGGAATAGTTCCATTTAAAATAAAATCAACATTCAATGATCCATACAGGTTTTACAAGATGGAGCACAAAAATAAATAAAATTGAAAGACCCAGTGATCATTAAATGCACAAAAGTTGAAAAAAGAACCCCCCCCCCCCCCCCCCCCCCCAAAAAAAAAAAAGGGGGGGGGGGGGGGGGTTAGGGCAATAGCACAAGTTGGGTCCTATTGTTTTAAGTGGACATTGAACAAATAATATAAATATTTAACTAACTAGACCTTTCTAAATGTTTTCTTCTTAGGAGAAAATAGCATCTCACGTCTATGTGCTGATGTATTCGCATTAATGCATTGTCTTAAAAGACATGGATCCAATTGGTTGACACTGTAGCCCATCACCGATATTGCTCACAGGTAAAACTCGGCGATTTGCATTGTGATACAATTAAATATTTTCTCGTACATGGGTCCGATCAGTTATTACTATATTATCAAAACCTTTCGAAGAAAACCTCCGCGACTTGTGCTGTGTTTCGATAACGCATTTATTTAGCTAACGGATCAGATCGGATGACACAGTATTTTTAATTCAATACCGCTCAAGAATTTTTTTCTGGAATTTATCGAAAGGAAGAAAACACGGGAAAAGTAGCGGCATGGTCAAAATCGCAGATAATTATGATCACTGAAGAACACACTTGGACTTGCATATCTCCATATAATATTTTTAAAAGCATGGTTCTTTTTAAAGATTTAAAAAAAAAAAGGGGGGGGGGGGAAATGAAGAAAGACCATTTTTCAACAAAAATAGATGAATGGGAAGTCTGCTAACAACTCAATACAACATTCGTGATGATAGGTCAAAACTTTTGCTATTCCAAAAAGAGAAGATGATGTAAATTTATGTATTACTATTAGACAGGAAAAGGAATTTGAACTCTTAAGCCAAGCCAGGTTCAATACCTTCTGATCCTGTGGTTCTTTTATTTGCTTGAGAGCTGGTGGAACCTTCTGTTGAGGTCGTAAATGAGTTTTGCCCAAAGCCAGAAAATGCTGGAAACCCTGAAAACGTATTAAAATTAATTTTAGATAGATAGATAGATAGAGAGAGAGAGGCTTGGAAGCCAGGTACAGATTTCTTTCCCTCTAAAAAAGCGGACAGTCAACCAGTATGTGACTTATGGATAATTGACAGTTGCAGGTTTGACACTGTGGAGGCTTTTCATATCTCAATAGGGAGGCGTTAGTAAGATGAGAATGCCTAAATCGGACTCGTTTGAGTAAACTAATACCTAGTCTTGACGTCTAGCCTGAGAAACTCCGGCCCAGTGACCAAAATGTGGTTGGAACAGTGTAATTTGTTATTTGTTGTTTGTCATATTGTTCCATCATGTTTTCCAGTTTTCTCTTATAAATTTATGTACAATTGGCTTTGCATCTGATGCTGCTATATGCACCTGAGTCGGTTCAAGTTCGCGCCCAATTTTGGCGAGCTAATCAGCTATTTCATTTCCTTCAATTCCAAGATGGCTGGGAATCCAGCAGAGAACAATTTTCTTACCATTTGTCTCAAGTTCGTGAATTTTTTCCAACATGCTGAGAATTTAAAGTTTACCTCCCCCACCACATTCCCCAGAGAAAGTGAGTCACTCAGTCAGAGAGGATTAACAAATTTTCTTTTCTTGAGGTGGAGACAGCCTAGAGTGCCCTGCAGCTCCGACATAGGTCCCATCTTAAGACCCGTCAATGAAAAGTAGATCATGATCAGAACGATTTTCTATGATTTGTCAAATTTTTCTCTATATACCTCTGGAGGGGTTTTGTTAAGATTAATATTAAAATAATAAAAGAGGAAGAAGAAGAAGAAGAAGAAGAAGAAGAAGAAGAAGAAGAAGAAGAAGAAGAAGAAAAAGAAAAAGGAGGAGAAGAGGTTTAGGTAGATTATAACTAGATCTAGATCTAGATAGATCTGAAATATATTTCTTTTCAAGCTTGAATTGAAAGACGAAAGAGCCAACTATTTAAAAAAAAGTTAAAATACTACCAAATCAGATCTGACAACAGAATTTGAGTGATAATGTCATCACACAAGATGTTTCATAGGTTAAGTGCATAGGCCCCGATAGGGAATTCCTGGGGTTGGGTTGGTTTAACGTCCAACAGCAGCACTATATAGGCTATATTGTGGACGGGCCCCAAAATGGACGTCTTACAATTTTATGTGCTGCCACACATGAGACAGCGAGGGGATACCATGACTCCTGTCTCAGCAGGTCACATTATACTGACACCAACCCAACCAGTAGGGAACAGCCAGGATTCGAACTCTGAACCTTTTGCGTCAGAAGCCGATGTTCTACCCCTGGACCACCGCGCCCCCCCCCCCAGGGAATTCCTGGCTGTAACCGGCTATGTTGAGCACAGCCGAGAAACCTGCAGAGTTCTCAGATATAGGACATTACGGATAAATTCAAGAGAGAGGGTTACAAAATTGTGTTTCAAGTGAACAAAAAAACAAAATGAAAAATGTTTACAAGCAATACCACGAGAAAATTAAAGTTGAAACAAAAGTTATTGACTGCACATGCTCGGGGGAGCGGTGGCTCTAGAATATCGGCTTCCGAGATCGAGTCCTGGCGATTGCGCTTCGTACTGGTTAGGTCGGTGTCAGTTTAATTTGATGGGCTGAGACAGGAGCCATGGTATCCCCGCCCTGCCTCGTGTGTGGCAGCACATAAAGTTGTCAGACGTCAGTCTTGGGGTCCGTCCACAGTACACCCTATATTGTGCTGATGTTGGATGTTAAACCAACTCAACAACAACAAAAGCAGCACATGCTCAATTTTAACTTGGGATTGACAGTGCAGAATATGGCTATGAAATTTAACACACATAAAACTTATTTTGACAGATACTAAAATCTTGTATTCACTTGGTCACTGCTTCCACCCACACAAAAAAATAAATAATTTCTTTCCCTAAAAGTTACTACCAAAAAAAAAGCAGGCAAGTGGAAAGTAGTGAAATCTGTCGACTGGCATGCTGCGGCACTATCCCACCCATGATCACATTTCCCATTACATCTTTAAAAAGTACCCCCCAAAGAATTATCTATCTAAACTCCAAACTTTTCTGTATAGTTTGTTTCAGTATCATCTATAACAGAATATTGTATTACTGCTTCACCTTTCAATTATTGGCAGTATTTATGTGTGCATAAGGGCTTAAGAGCATGAAATATACCTTTTATGTGGAAAAAGCTGTCGGAGAGCAACAATTTTAGTGTGTAAATAGTACAAATAAAAATAAAAATTAAAAGTAGTGCCATTCTATATCAAATGTAAATATATGCCCTTACCAGTCTTTGCAGTCGAGTCTGTACCAAATCCTCCATTTACTAAAGCTTTACCACAAGCAAGGCTAGAGCCCATGCCTAAGCCTGTATTGTTGTTGACTGAAGGACCTCCAGGGGACACCCCAAACTGAAACAGACCACTTGTCGGGTTAGCTGATTTGCCAGTCTCTTGAGTGGCAACGTTGCTTTTAGGAACAGAAAAATTGAAGGGTACTGCTGGCTGTGAGGTGGCACTTTGTAAAGCTGACTGGGTGGCATTAGTCGATGGAGGGACAGCTGGGGTGGCACCAGTACTTCCAAACACAAAATTTGAAGAGAATGATTTATTACTGTTATCGCTTGAAGTATCACCATTAGTTTTAGAGGTCAATTTCTCTTCAGGTCTTACTTCAACCACTGCAGATATAGTATCATTTTTGGTGCTGTCTATGGATGCCTTTTGCACACTGCCCAACCCAATTTGCGCAGTAGCATGTGATGCTGTAGAAGTTTTAGTGAAATATTGAGGCTCAACAGAGGATCCTGAAGCTGAAGAAGCCTGGGATGCAGTGATCCCACCAGTTGTCATTTCTGAAGAACCAAATCTAAAGCCTTGAGACAAACTGTTGGAGGTAGTAGTAGGTATTGATTCTGTGCTACTAGGTTTTGTCTGACCAAACACAAAACCACTTGGAGCAGGCAGGCTGGTGGAAGGTGTGGAATTACTGCTGTTGCCAAACTTGAAACCACTAGAGCTGGTAGCTGCTGAACTTGTGGGAAGAGAAGTGAAAGCAAAGCCACCACCTGGAGCAAAGCTTATACTTGAACCATCAGACTTTTTAGATACTGGAAGAAAAAAAAGACACAGAGAATAACTTATCAAAAAAAAATTTTTTTTTTTCCATCAAAATTAAATGATTTCGCTAGAAAAAAGTACAAATTTATAGCTGTCAACTTTTGAGAAAACAAATAAAGATTAGTCACTGCAAACCTAATCAAAGGCCAAGCTTATTAAGTTTAGCCATTAACATTGACACAAGCTTAACTGTAACTTTCAAAACTACACCAAGGACTAGTATTATTAATACATCCTTTTTTGTTTGGTTGTTTATGTGTGTGTGAGTGTTTGTGTGTTAATTTTTATTTCACAGTTTCACTGTCGGAAACATAGCCTCTCATATTTTGCACTGATAAGAGGGAAATTCTAGCATTCAGAAAACAATTAGAACTAACACCATTGTTATTGACAACAGTTCAAGACAAAATCAGACTAAATTTGCCCAGTCATCGGTTTCGAACTAGGCACCTAATGAGAACCAGACTCCGCCACCTGAGCCAGTTCGCCCCTTAACCCTACAAGTGTCGCTAGAATTTAGTGTGGGGTGTCGGGCTATATTTGGTAAATTATTTAGGGGTAAAAAAAAATGGACTGGGAGGCAGCAAATATTTATTATAAAACCATAAAACCTATACATAATTTGAAAGCTGAAAGGGTGCAGAAAATTTTGAAGGGGTTTCGGTACCATACAAGTGATTTGTGACCTTGACCTTGAAGGTTTCTAGCCTAAAAAATATCCAATTTGTCACCAAATAACTTGGAAACCAACATATTTAGCTCCGAATAATTAGAATAAAAGTTGTAGAGAATTTATTCAGCTTTCTGAAAATGTAATAGCCTCACACCAAGAATAATCCAGCTGTAACAGATTCATACAACAGATAAAATGACCACTGCCAACACAATAGAATACATGTAAAATGTATGCAGAAGTAGATTGGGTACTTAGCTGGCATGGTTATTCAGGTCTCTTCATCAACTATATCCACATATAGATCTACATCTCCGTTTCTATCTACTTTTAACTCAACTGCTCTTGGAACTGAATCCCTGGGTCTAGATCTAGATTTCTATATCTAACTACTGGCTCCTTCACTGGTACTATGGATCTAGATCTACTAGAGCACTATCATCACTCACAATATCAAAACGATCATCAACCATCTAAAACTTGTTAGTAAGTAATTTCCTTCCTGATGGATCTGCTCCTTGGTTATATATTGTTAGAGATTTTGGCTTTCAAGAGAAAATCGA
Source organism: Elysia chlorotica (assembly GCA_003991915.1). Classification (NCBI taxonomy): domain Eukaryota; kingdom Metazoa; phylum Mollusca; class Gastropoda; family Plakobranchidae; genus Elysia; species Elysia chlorotica. Next base: position 345,772 of record RQTK01000514.1, read on the forward strand.
GTGTCAACAGGTAAACAAAGTTTGAGCTGAAAACAGATGTCTGCATTCAAAACAACACTGGAAGGAAGTGGCACTTTTCCTCATTCCTATACGAATAGTTTAAAGTTATTGGCGGTGTCAACCATAAAATAAACCCTCAGCCGAAACACCACAGCAGCGACTTTACGGCCCATTTAGTTGGCCGTGACTACTACGAGGGTTAAGATCAACTATGTAGTTCCCAGTTTATATCTCAGAATAATAATAGCAACAGTAATCACCCGTTTGAAATGGCAGATCTAGGTTAAATGTATGTTCCCAAATCCAGATGGCTATTAATAACTGCTATAAGCAAGTCACGAGTTGGTCATCAGGCTTCCTCAGAGAGGTAGGGGGAAGAAGAAGAAGGGGAGAGAAAGAGAGAGAGAGAGAGAGAGAGAGAGAGAGAGAGAGAGAGAGAGAAAGAGAGAGGGGGGGGAGGGAATTGAAATAAACCGGTGCGAAGAATGGATGTTGCTATCAATTTGTCGCGTTAGCAAGATTTATATAGAAAAGTGACAGCTGCTTTCTGGATTACTTTAGTTTAGAAATAAATATCATTTGGTCAGATCTTTAAGAGTGAAGAGAGTGTAAATAAACTAGCCCAGAAATAAGTTTTTTTTTTTCTCTCTTGCTATTTGACTAATATTTTAACATACGATAACTAACAAGAGTGGATAATTTTTTTTTGGTTTTATAATTGTTTTTAGCTTAAATTCTATAAAATAAACAAAATGCAGCAAAAAATAGACCCAAGAGAAATGCAGTCACTACCTACTACAGTAAAATCAATGATGCGCCGCCTGATGGGACTAAGAGTGGGTGTCTGTGTGAGAGTGGCGACAATTGTGCCTAGCTCTACAGAATATAAAATTGTTTGTGTGATCTTGCGAGAGGAAGAACTGTGAGGGGATTGGCGCTTGACTGGTCGTTCAAAAAACAAAACTCTCGGCCTAGCACCTGTAAAGAAGCCAGGGATTCCCAGATGGACAGATCACAGGCTGCGTAAGCACATTTGCCACTATACTGCCAATTATTTACAGCATTTTTACCAAAATTAATGATTAATTGATTAGAGACTAGGATGATCCCAGTGCCACAAAGCATAGCGGGCACTTAAGAGACATTAAAAACTTGAAGGGCCCCAGTAAACGCCTGGCTATCCGGGTGTTATTGTAGAAAATGACCGCATGTACTGAGAGAAAGAAAAAACGCCCAGTTTTAGCTGGATAATGTCAAAACTCAAATACATATTTTTTTAAAGCCATATACAGACGGGCGTACTCAGGAGGTCAAATACATACTAAATAAGTTTTATACGTACTGGTTGGCAGCTATGTAAATATATCCAATGGACAAATCCACATATTACAATGCTGTAGGTAACATACTTTTTAAAACTAATATTTACATGAGAAAAATAAAAATTGAAATGGTAAAACTAAATATTCTTTTCCCTGACTAATGTTGCAGATTGATCTGACATCACTATGTATTGCAATCAGTTCATAACAAATATTCTACATTTTGTCTGAACTTAAAAAAAAAGTAATATTTCACACTAAACAATTGAACAAAACAAAAATTTAGAGAAAAGTTATGTGCATCATCAGAGGTTCCTTAGCAAATATCCTCAAAGTCAATCAGAAGGTCTCCGAGAGTTCATCATGTGATGCACATGGGATAAAAATGTAAAAAAAAAAAAAAAGATTTATTTCACAAGATATCAAGCAATATTCGATCAATCTACAAACCATAATTGTAAATAAAAATTCAGGATTACCTCCATCTCATTCATGCAATTAAAAATGTGCTGAAGGTGATATCAATCACAGGTGCTATGTCAATATTATTGAAAGTAAGAAGAAACCTAAGGCACTATTTAAGCAAGCACCCAAAAACAATCCCATGTTACCATTTTTTCTCTCTTCAAAATGGGCCAACCCAAAAAAAAATCCTGAGTTTATCAGGTCTCCCAGAGCACATTGTACAACGTACATGGATATTTAGAAATAAATATTAAAAACATTTTCCTTTCCTCTGAAGAATGTAGTATGGTTGAACTGTCACTGCACACTACAAAAGTTTTGACACAGCCCCTTAAGGGTTTCTTCTATTCATTTACAGGATTATATTGAGTTAACGGCATCTATGATCTATATTACTGATATGCTTCTGTAATGTGCTCCATAAAAAACAGAATTTTAAGATCCTACATGAACTGCTCTAAGATTAACAAATAAAATGTATTTTAGCTGCCCAAAGTTTAAGAGAACTAAAAGATAAAACTCAGAAAATTATAGCCCAAACAAATGATCGCAAGATATTTTTATAATAGAGCATATAAACAACTTCAGACAGTATGTGCGTCATCAGAGGTTCCTTAGAAAATTTCCTCAAAGTCTGTCAGAAGGTCTCCGAGAGCTCATCATATGATGCACAGGAAAAGAAATCATTCTAAAAATTTAATTTAACCCTATAACTGGTTGCGGATCCTGGGCGTCCGGTAGGTCAACACTAGACTGGTGGTGGACGGTGCCACCCTTCAGCGAGTATAAGCAAACTATTTTGGAGTTACATAAGTCAGATATCACAGCGAAAAAAAATGACGAACCCCTGAAATGTGACGTATAACTTAAATGAATTTACAACACCTAATCAAATTGTCGTCCTTGTAAACCCAAACCAATGTTCCAATAAGTTTGTTTTCAGCAGTAAACAGAAATAACAAAGCATGCCAAGAGACATTTTATCTAGCCATAAGTTACTTTATAGATATCAGACATGATTAACAAATAAAATGTATTTTAGCTGCCCAAAGTTCAAGAGAACTAAAAAAGATAAAACTCAGAAAATTATGGCCCAAACAAATGATCGCAAGATATTTTTAGAATAGAGCATATAAAAAACTTCAGAAAGTATGTGCGTCATCAGAGGTTCCTTAGAAAATTTCCTCAAAGTCTGTCAGAAGGTCTCCGAGAGTTCATCATGTGATGCACATGGGATAAAAATGTAAAAAAAAAAAAAAAGATTTATTTCACAAGATATCAAGCAATATTCGATCAATCTACAAACCATAATTGTAAATAAAAATTCAGGATTACCTCCATCTCATTCATGCAATTAAAAATGTGCTGAAGGTGATATCAATCACAGGTGCTATGTCAATATTATTGAAAGTAAGAAGAAACCTAAGGCACTATTTAAGCAAGCACCCAAGAACAATCCCATGTTACCATTTTTTTCTCTCTTCAAAATGGGCCAACCCAAAAAAAATCCTGAGTTTATCAGGTCTCCCAGAGCACATTGTACAACGTACATGGATATTTAGAAATAAATATTAAAAACATTTTCCTTTCCTCTGAAGAATGTAGTATGGTTGAACTGTCACTGCACACTACAAAAGTTTTGACACAGCCCCTTAAGGGTTTCTTCTATTCATTTACAGGATTATATTGAGTTAACGGCATCTATGATCTATATTACTGATATGCTTCTGTAATGTGCTCCATAAAAAACAGAATTTTAAGATCCTACATAGAAAACAGAACAAAGATTAACAAATAAAATGTATTTTAGCTGCCCAAAGTTAAAGAGAACTAAAAAAGATAAAACTAAGAAAATTATAGCCCAAACAAATGATCGCAAGATAATTTTAAAAATAGAGCATATAAAAAACTTCAGAAAGTATGTGCGTCATCAGAGGTTCCTTAGAAAATTTCCTCAAAGTCTGTCAGAAGGTCTCCGAGAGCTCATCATATGATGCACAGGAAAATAAATCAATTCTAAAAATTTAATTTAACCCTATAACTGGTTGCGGATCCTGGGCGTCCGGTAGGTCAACACTAGACTGGTGGTGGACGGTGCCACCCTTCAGCGAGTATAAGCAAACTATTTTAGAGTTACATAAGTCAGATATCACAGAGAAAAAAAATGCCCAACCCCTGAAATGTGCCGTATAACTTAAATGAATTTACGACACCTAATCAAATTGTCGTCCTTGTAAACCCAAACCAATGTTCCAATAAGTTTGTTTTCAGCAGTAAACAGAAATAACAAAGCATGCCAAGAGACATTTTATCTAGCCTTAAGTTACTTTATAGATATCAGACATGATATTCGTGCATGGGTTTTTAATTATGACAAAATTAAAAGAATTGTCACCCTTCTATAAAAATGAAAATTACAATAATAAAACAACTTAGTGGTTGGTCTTCAAAAGCCTATCACAGATTGCGCCTGAAATCCCTTAAACAGGAGAGAGGTAGATGTAAAATGTTAAAAAATGCAGAATTGAATTAATAAATAGAACTCTGACTCAATACTCGCTCTGCTAGATCTAGATGTAGATTGAGTCCCAAAAAGGGTGAAGCTGGCAAATTACTTGTTTATAAAATCACATCTGAGCACATATAAGATATCATAACTTGTGTGTTAGATCACTCTCTTGAATTAAAACATGGAACTTTATTTTAGATCTTGATCTATCCATTCTTGGAAATGATGGCAAGTCAGAAGATAAAAGAAAGACCACCGAGATTGTCGTTGTTTGGACGAATGAAGTGAATAACATACCACAGTAAATTGATACGCTATCGTTGATCATCCCGATAGACTACCGATAGTTAAAAAATGTGTACTGATTAAATATTAACATTAACATCCCGTCAGATTTTCTAATGCAAACTTTTTATCGGTTCATTTTACTTTATCTAATATATAAAAAAAAACGTAACCGTAAGGCGATGCATTTGTGATAAGTGTCAATGTTGTCTAAAGGGTGGCATTAAGAAACGCAAGTAACATGGAAATTTCAAAAATCAAATGAAATGTCCTTCAGAATAAATAACTTGAAATGGCGACTTTTACCGGCATTGATATAGAAAGCAAAACAAGTTTAGAAGCACATGTACGTCTGTTTAGAATCCATATTACTTCTGGATAAAAAATCGAAACTAAGGATTAAAAAAAAAAAACACAAAAAAAAACCTCTGTCAGTGTCACCTCCTTTACAACCTTATCGCACCATTTATTTTTTATTCCACAGTCAAGCTGACCAGATTTAGCTTTTTTCTTCTTTAAGATAGTCTGTGATCACAGTTTTTCTTGCAATGTAGAACTGAAAGTAGGTTTGAAGCGCATATGATTAGATCCTACATTTTCACAAGCTAGCTGCCTTTTGCAACTGTTTTAGATCAATTTTTGAAGACTGTCACTTTCAAGTTTGTTTTGGTAAACTAAGTTTTGTAATGTAGAGTGAGCGAGGGCCGCCGCCTGGGCTAATTTTTTATGGACCTAGAGAACTTTTTTACACGACGAAGAAAGCGATAGTGGTTCAACTGAGTCTCAAGATAGATATAGATCTACAGTAGTTATTACAGAAGATCTAGTGACAGCGGTGTTGGTGATAGGGGGGCGTTGCCAAAACCAAGTATACATAGAGGGACGTCACCTCAACCAGGGCCTACTACTAGAAATAGATCTAGATCAAACATTACTAGGCCTGGGTCAGACACTGGAAGAATGTAAGATCATATGGTGTGCCTACCCCTGCAAAAAAATTTAGACGTCCCCTTCCTAATTATTGGTGTGTATTGAAAAGGAATATCAAAAAAAAATTTTTTTTCTTAAATAAATAAAATGGGACATTTTTCATACAAAAAACATTGTTCTGCTTTGATCTTTAGATAAAAAAAATACACGCAAAAAGAATGAAGTGGCTCATGCAGCACTTCACCAGAAAAAATCGTATTGTTTCAAAATTTTAGTTGATATTTTAGCCTCCACTTTTTCCACCTAATTATATACTAAAGAGTAAATATAACATTAAATTTATATAGTAAATAATTTCCCTTATTTTGATGTATAATTTGTATATTTTCAAGTTATGGATTTTATACAATTTAAAAGAACAAAATAGATCTTAGGTGGAATTTTTGCAAAGGGAAAACACTTTATGGCGAAATGAATGGAATCGTTACCCCTCCAACTCCACCCCCCCCCCCCAAAAAAAAAAAAGTCAAAGGGTTAATAGTTTTTCAAATGGGGAAAAATGAAGGAAGTGGACTCAAGATTAAAAAAAACATGACAAAGCACAAATGACTCCAACTATCACAGGAACCAGCTGTATACTGCAATTTTTATGATACACTTGCACCTGGTCTTTAATGATGTATCCAATTTATTTCTCTGAACATAAAATAAAAGATTTTGCAGCGTTTATCTTTAAAATGACTCCATTGAGTTAAAATGGTACCTATTCCAGCAGCCTCCAGCCCAGGTTTGGGAGCATCACAAGCTACACAACGAGTGGCACTAGGGGCGTTTTGTACCATGCAGACATCACATTCCCATGTTCCAGCAGGTTTTTTAAACATGGCAGTCAAAGAATTGTTGGATACATCTGAATGGATGAAAAGAGGGATAGGGGTGTTGATAAATGTTTTGAAGTTGAAATACATCTTCAAATGAAAAAAATACACTAAACAAAAACAACAAAGAACTCTGAAGACACCATTCTCTACCCATTTGCTTATGTAATTTGATCACAGCTGCAAACTGAAGAGCAGAACAGACAAAAATAGAGATTCCCAAAGACAGTAAAATCTGACAGTGTCACAAACATAGAACTGTGACTGGTCAAAGCCATAAGAAGTAAACAGGTTTACACTTGATATGAAGGCCATCTTTTCAAATGCAACAAAGTGATTGTGGCACAACTTAGATGGAATTTTCTTAACCGACGCAATACCAAGTTACAATAAATACTTTTTAATGTCAGTTCTAAAATAAGTTTACAGACTTCACACATCATCTTTAACTGAAAGCTTATATGAAATACGATGGCTAGTCCTTCCTTCTTTCACTTACGATGGTCACGGTCAAACATTGATCAATTTATGCTTTGCAATGCAGACATAAAACTTTTTTACCTATTGAACACAACCCAAATGAAAAATAATGATCGGATGCTAGTATACATAAAGCTGACTATCAATATGCGGTAAATCAAACAATAAAACTAGTGGTAATAGTAATTGTATTGAATAAGTGAAAACGAAAGTACCTAATAATCGGATAGGATATGTTGATAGTCTATATTGTGTGTATGAAGTTTATTTTCTTGGGCCATATCTGAACCAGTGGCTAGAAATTAATTTTATAGATCTGCTATTTTCAACTCGGCGTAAAGCATAATTTGTGCATTTGGGCGTAATATATTACGCCCAAAGCATAATGTTGGCAGGTCTGAGAATATATATGATAACAAATGTGTCTACCTTGCATGTCAAACATTTTGCAGATGGTAGAGTTACAAGGAGTGGTCGATCAGAACTGGACCTTTTTGATCTTTAAAAAATTTTTTTTGGTTAAATTTCTTGCGTTATGGGGTACACTAATACTGTCTTCTTTGGAACACTAAGCACAAAGGGAAAAAAATCACAGCAATATCAGACTGAACAGTCTCATGGCTAGCTTTGGGAGCACATAACATTTCATCTCAATAGAACTGAGTATGAACAATGTAAGGACGCTTTGATAGCTAATAGAATAGTTTTTATCCCTGCACATAGCATTTTCCTTTTTTTTTTGTAGCACCTTTCAGCTTTTAGAATCTTGCTAGCTTTCCAGCTAGAACTTTTCCCCCCGCCCAAGCATTCTTCATTTAATGCTCAAAAAGGCATAGCCCAATGAAAGCAATGGCTAAAATTTGTTCCAAGAGATGCTGTTCTTCTTTTCGTTTCTATTTATATAATTGAAAAATCGCTTTCCGTTTTAAATAAATTTTACCTGGAGTCCCTGATTTTGATGCGCCAC
>RQTK01000515.1:0-30747 GCA_003991915.1 Elysia chlorotica
ATGATTTAAATACATTTGACACTACAATATACCTTTTTTACCAAGATCAACCATAAGCCTATACCTCAATGTTGAAAGTTTATAGATCTAATGTACGGTATAGCAAAAATAGATCTCTATTTAATGACTTAAATTTTTCTTTCTAAAAATGTAAAGAAATAATGCCATTTGTATTTTCTTTTCCAAATAAACATTGCATAATATTATTAGATATACTAGCTTTATATCTACCTTTTATACTATCAAGTGTTCTTGGATACACACAGCAGAACATGCAGTATGTTTTCAAAGGATTATCGATCTCGTTTTCGATCGAAAGAAGGAAATCACACTATAATTTTATTAGATAGGTATAGATCTAGATCTGTACAGTACAGTCACATCCTATACTTTTGTATCCATTTGTGTTTTTTTCTTTCTTAGCTAAATCTTTGATTCAAATACATTTGTTTCAATTTGTTAGACTGTAAACCAATTGCACCCGGGCTGAAATAACAATCTTTGATATACATTCATTCTTTACTCATCTGCTTGTGCAAACATGGCTGATGTGAAATTAAAATACAAACAAAATTAACTTTTAATTTTACATTTGGAGGGAAACGCAAGCTTAGTCAACAAAAAAATCAGTGCATGTTTTCCCTTTTTTTATTTCAAGTGCGCAAATTATGAAATCTCTCTCACGATAATTCACTTTCCATGCATAATCTATCTACAACCCCAACAAATACATAAATTAAATTTGTACAAACGAAACATTGTGATTTTGTGTTCACGAATGTCTTCCCTTTTTCCCTTACAGCCTAGTCACAAGTCAGACACTCAATTCTTAACTTAAGGGAGATAACGTAAATGCTGTCTGTAGCTTCTTGATACAAACGCAATAGATCATCCATGATGAAAAAAACACTTGAAAAGAACAACAAACTTCAAAAAATCACAACTTCCCAACCCAATAGCCGATTCTTTTCATTCAAAGACCATTGAAACAATCGAGTCTATTTCCGGCTGTCTAAAACGACAACGATGTCACTATTTCCTATGTTAGCCGATACGGTCCACGATATTGCGGTACACGATAGAGTCACTTTAGTAGGCGTGGTCGGCGACCTACGGCGACTGCAAGGGTTTACCGATAGAGGCGACCGGCGGCGACTGTAAGTGTAAAAGGAATTTTAGAAAAAAAAGTTTATTTTTTTTTTCTTCTAAATTGAACTATTTTGCTTTTTTCATCAAAACGTTTAAGGGTAATGGTAAGAAAAAGTAAAATTTAGTAATTCAGTTTGCAAATTCGTTTTGGCATTGCCAAAAAAGCTAAACTAATTTTACATTATAAACCCCTTAGATACACAATTACACATAATTTTATGATTATTTAACAAACACGTATATAGCCTACATTGGATTGACACCAAGGCTTCCAAAAATAGAAGGCCAAGTCACCGAATTGAAAGAAGTGATAAGATTTTGGTACACCAAGGATAAAAGTGATTTTATTTCCTTTAATATTAAGCATAGATAGGACAGAGTGATACTTAGAGAGTATTTTTCAGCCCACACGATCAGCCTACACTGCAAATATGTAAACTGTCCTATATATGTTCGCACTATTTTGAGTTATTTTGGAAATTCATAAATGATCGGTTATTTGATACCTATTGTTGCTAAATAATAGTTGCGCAGCGTAATGCGATGATGTTCATAAATATGGCTCACTTTCATTCTTGCTGCAAGTTTTTGTAAATTTCGGTGACTTTGCCTTCTATTTTGGACGCCTTGATTGACACATACACCAAATATTTTTAGCAATAAGTCATAAAAGGTAAAAATATGTCCTTAAGTAATTTTTCATAGATTCAATAGATTATAAAGTGTCCCAGACTGTGATATCTTCGGAATGTTTCGAGGATAAACTCTTTGCAATATCTCTCTGGTTTTTTTTTCCATAATATTAAAATTTGTTCCTGTCCTTCCTAATTTTATAGTAATGTTGAAATATGGATGGCTTTGCTCTTGTAGTATATGTCTAGCCTTGATTTTATAATTTCTTTGATTTAGTGTATCTACATATGACATTTCGTTATCAAAAACTTTCTCAGCTGTATATAAAAATGTATCAATACGTGAAGTGTCTCTATGTGTTATGCTGCCACTCTAAAATGTATTCCAAATAAAAACATTGAACTTTGATCTGGTTTTGTTCACTTTGATTGAACGACTGAGGAGTTGATTAAAATTTAAAATATTATTTACAGTTACCTAAGTGCAGCTATTCAGTGAAATTTGGTGTGTTGAATTCATCTGTTTTTTTTTCTATCCAGGCCTTATAGTTATAACAAACCAACTTGGCCATTAAAACAAAGGAAGACAATTTTGACATCAAATTTGATTGACTAAACAAACTAAAAAAGAAACGATTTCATTCAAACACCCGTTTATTTCATTATTTTCAATTATCAAAGGTTAGAGCGCTCAAGGCATAACTAAAATTAAGTCTGCAACTTTAACACAAATAGATTCATTAAACAGAGCTTGAAACTTTCTGGTGACCGACCAGTTTATAATTTACTTTTTTTTTAAAATTAAAATGCCCTAATCGTTTTTGTTACTGTGAAGTAAAGTTTGCCTTTTTTACTTGTTTTTTCACTGCTCTTTTATTCGTTTTTATACTTTGTATAATTATAGCTTAGATAGAACTTTGAAATTCGATATCTCGCATGCATGTATCTCCTGTTTTTTGCATGTATAAGTTTGTGTATGTGTGATGATATTTTTTTCTTATATTGTTAATAGGTTCAAATACAATGCCTTGAATCTGCTGTTGCCTCTTTTGTTTATTGATTTTGATTTTAATAGAATTTCCATTTAAGCTCACTTTCTGCCTATTTACTCTAAGGTATATGAAGGTAATCATTGTAATCCAGAAAAAAATCTACACAATATTTGTCTACGAATATTTTGATAAAATCATTATATTACTCACCACAAAATAACGAAGCAAAAACAAGAATTGTGAAAGCAGAACAAAGATACTGTATTCTTTATGATTTTTATGACACTGCTGAGATGCAAAATCATAATAAACACATTTCAAGAAGGCACATTTTTGCATTGTTTGCACTTTGTATTAATGTACAATTTTCTAATAAATAAGATAAGATAAGATAAGATAATCCTCTATTGTCCCATAGGGAAATTTTTCGTGGTCATACATACATAAATACACCAGTTGTACATACGTGACATAAAAATTAGTGATGATAATAATAATAAAATATAATGAGCGATTTCAAACACACAACTCTTCACGCATATACAAGAATACATTTAATACTGCATACAAACACAAAGTTCCCGACTGCGATTCTCCCGACCCGGAGACCAACGTTCGCCCCGCTCTAGTTAAATCTATTTTGTAGTCGCCTAATGGATGTTGGTATGAATGAGTTTTTGTATCTATCTGTTCTTGCTCTTTTTGATAATAGTCTGTTGCTTCTTTTGGACGTTTCGTATTCACTATGTAGAGGATGATTTGTGTCTGATGTAATACATTTAGCTTTTTTAAAATTGTCGTCATAAAAACATGGATAAAGCTGCTCTAAATTTAAGTTACTTTAGAACCATTTATACATTTTATTTAAAAAATTCACATTTTCAAGAAGGCACAAAAATAACTTTGCCCTTCCTAAAGCGTACAAAACATAGAAAATATTCATTCCGTTTTTCTAGCTGGCAATAAACGAATAAATGATTTGTATATGCACATTCTGTATCTTCTGCACTGGTGGTGTGCTCTCAAATTGATGTTGATTTCTAGCCACAGCAGTTAAAAAGCCCTTGCGAAACTTCTGGCATGGTTTCGTTTGGGTCGGTTTGTTGGTTCCGAAGAGTCCATCGATAGCAACTAGGCTATATCGGACGTGTTCCAATACTCAAGTCTGATAAATGTACATGCTTCAAAACAGAGTGACATAGTTGTTTTACCCAGCTGTCTAGTTCTATAACTCTGGATTCGTGCTTATAATTAGTTCGGACGTGGTCCAATACTCAAGTCTTACAAATGTACATGCTGCAAAACAAAGTGAAAGAGTTGTTTTGCCCAGCTATCTAATGCTATAACTCTGGAGTCAGGCTTATAATTAGCTCGGACGTGTTACATTACTCAGATCTGAAAATTTCAATCGCTGCAAAACAGAGCGACATAGTTGTTTTGCCCAGCTGTCTAGTGCTATAACTCTGAAGGCGAGCCTATAATTAGCTCGGACGTGTTCCAATACTCAAGTCTGACAAATGTGCATGCTGCAACACAGAACAACATAGTTGTTTTGCTCAGCTGTCTAATGCTATAACTTTGGAGTAAGGCTTATAATTATCTCGAACGTGTTCCAATACTCAAGTCTGACAAATGTACATGCTGCAAAACAGAGATACATAGTTGTTTTGCCCATCTGTCTAGTGCTTTAACTCTGGAGTCGTGTCTATAATTAGCTCGGACGTGTTCCAATACAAGAGTCTGACAAATGTACATGCTTCAAAACAAAGTGAAAAGTTTCTATGCCCAGCTGTCTAGTGCTATAACTCTGAAGGCGTGACTATAATTAGCCCTAGTTACGCAGTGTTGAGTTGGTTTTAACGTCCAACAGCAGCACTGTATAGGCTATATTGTGGACGGGTCCCAAGACGGACGTCTGACAATTGTATGTGCTGCCACACACGAGACAGGGCGGGGATACCATGACTCCTCTGTAGGCCGGTCACATTATACTGTGTTGAGTGAGGACGTCGTCAAACTCCGTAGACTAAAGCATTCTTGATCAGGGCTACCCAAAATAACAGGCCATGTCAACAAATAGAAAGGAGTGAACACATTTTTTTAAAGCCAGGTTAATAGTGATATATTTATTTTAAATTAGTATCATAGTTAGGACAGAATAAAAGTCGGTATTTTTTATTTGGCAGTATGTAATCTGTCCTAACTGTGACTAATATTCTAATGGTATAGCTCATTTTGGTTCTAAATGCAAATGTTTGTTATGTCGGTGACCCTGCCTGTTATTTTCGGAAACCTTGGTCTTGATTTATTTAACATAATTATAAGTGGATCTACCGCAATATACTCTTAAAATTCACAGCTTCCCTAAAAATTTTACAACATTTTAACAAAGGTTCCAAAGTGTACTTCACCGAACCAACCTGCATACAAAATGTGTGCATTAAGGGGATATGTGTGATAGTTGGGGGAATGAATGTACTCAGAAAGTAGTTTTAACCTGACAACAAAAAATGTAAAATGAAAATGTGTAATACATTAACTAATGGTTTAATAAACACATTTCATATATCAGTTTGGGTGTAAATAAAAATGCACGGCTGTTTATTCAGGTGACTTTTTCTGTTGATTTAAAAAATCTATGTTGTATCTCTTACCTTGGATAATAAGCAGAGGTGTAACGTGGCTTAAGACTGTACATAAGAATATAAAGATAATACGGCCTACGATGAGACATAGCCTACGTCATTTTTGTGCTTACTACTTCTTGTCATTTTTTTTTCTCTGAGGATTTTATATCTCAAAGTTTCATCCATAGATTTAACTTTTAATTTAAATTGCTTGACCTCGTCTGGATATGCTTCGTTTGAGAAAACAAGACATTAGTTATCAAGACAGGCAGCAAGAACTGATAATCAACCTTTTTTTAAAAAAAATTGTCATGAACGAAATTTCATTTACTTCCCCTTAGATGAAAAAAAAAAAACAATTTAAACTTTATTTTCCTTTTCTTAATGTTTTGGAAAGTACTTTCTAAATAATGCTTCATAATAAAGCCAACATAGATTCATACAACGCATTGAAATTCATATCATTTCATACATTTATGTCAACAGCATATCTTTAAATTAATATTTGAAAAGTAAGTTAATGGAAAGTATCGTGAACAAGAAACAACATATGCAAAAAACAATTTGGACAATATTCACAAGTTAAAGTGCCCTCTTTTCGCACTAGTAGTTGCATAGTTCTCAGTCAACACATTGGTAAAATCATGATATAATTAGGAGATTTCTCAATTGGACAGAGAGAAAGGATATGGGACGGGCTAGGAAGATGGATCAGTGGAAGACTGGAAGTAAATGGACAGACCTGGTTGTTAAATGCGAGGACATATATATATGTGGAGGGACATGGTCGCCAACGCCAACTGACACGGTACTACATGATGATCAAGTTGCACAAAATGATAATAGATGTTTTCTATAGCACATGTATCATATAACACTCATGACCTTAAGCCTATAGTTTTTGACAATATGGAAATGGAAAGGATTTGGCCTACTTGCTAGTTCATAATTTGTAAGATAATGATTCTTGGTCTGACATTTTCAACGTGCTCTCAAAATGAGTCATAAAAAAGTTCAGAATATTTGTCTAATTCGATAATTTTATACAATAATCAAAGAAGGGGGGGGGGGAGTCCACATTAGCCCTGGGGTAGAACATTGGCATCCGAGGCAGGAGGTTCATGGTTCGAGCCCCGCTTTGACCATTTCGTCCCCTTACTAGTTGGTTCGGTGTCAGTTTAATGTGACCGTCATGGTATCCCCGCACTCTCTTTTTGTGGCAGCATGCAAATTTGTCAGACATTATTTACTGTGGCCCGTGCACAATATATCCTTTTATAGTGCTGACGTTAGACGCTAAGCAACAACACGTTTACTGTACACAATGAACTAAAACCGACCCAAACTCTTAGGTATAACAAGGCGTTCTAATCGGGGATCAAAAAGTGGGACCTTCCTGGTAAGAGCCTCGTGCTCTTTCGTTGAGTCAATTCACCTCTTCCCGCCATTGGAGGTTAACCGGTTTCAAGTTACGATCAGATGAATAATTAAAATAATAAATTATTTTTGCGCGTAACTTCGTCCTCTAAAGGTTATGTCGGTCAGTATAACGTAACCGGCTAAGACTGGATCTATGGAGTCTTGATATCCATGCAATGTCTCTATAGGGCAGCATGTAAAAGAATTAGACGTTTTACCTTGGACCCATTCACAATGTATCCTAGGTAACTAACCTTACCCCAACACGCTTGATATGTATTATGTATCATCATTTTACCACTCGGCGGGCTTGTATGGAGCACATAAGAAAGATAACATTGCCCTGTTTACATTTGCACATCAGTTACCAAAATTAAACTAAGGCTTTCACGGTATTTTTAACAAAAAAGAAATACATGAGTGCAAGCATGGCCGTCGTATGACTGACACAAAAAGATAGCTAAAATAACATTATGCAACATAAGTCAAGTTACAGAAGTAGTACTATCGTGATAAACTGGTGACATTTTTATATCTTGCCCTTAATCACGTTATCAGCAAGAGTTAAAGGGGGTGAACTGGCTCAAGTGGTAGAGCGTAGGTCTCCAGATAGGAACATCCTCGATTCGAAGCCCACGATTGGTAAAACATTTTTTTACGATTTCGTCCCCTACTTGTTGGGTCGGTGTTTAATGTGATCGGCTAAGACAGGAGTCCAAGTCTCCCCGTCCTGTCTTGTGTTTGGCAGAACGTAAAATTGTGAGACGTTAGTCTTGGGGCCCATTCACAATAAGCTTACAATAGTGCTGACGTTGGGCGTCAAAAAATAAAAACAAACACGAATCACGAGTTGAACCTGAAGTTCCTCAAAGTCCGTCTGTAGAAGGCTCGACTTATGAGTAGAAGATCCGGGGTTCGATTCTTAGCTCGCCACATTTACTTGGTCTTTTTATCGAATTTTGTCTGTAAAAATGTCGTAACAATAAAGATGTAGACATTTCTTCAGGTATGTTAACAATACTGTCTATTGACAATTTTTTAGCAACAGGTTATTGCTATATAAACTAATACAACTGTTAATCATCGTTTCTACACTTTTTACATCGTTTGTACACGTTTATTAAGTGTAAAATATTTTAATGAAGAACACAAGAAACAAAACAGGATAAAAAATATATCGGCGCAATGTTCATTACAGATACACTCAAACTAGGTTTCTGAGCGTAACCTTTCTAACAATGACACACATTTGCTGTGCAGGTTTATACGCCATTATGCTAGCAACTCTTTTAATTGATCTGCAAACCTTCCGTTTTGAAATAAAAAATATCTAAGTATATACCTTTTCAATTGTTTGTATAATTCCTCCAGAGCGAGGAGACATGGACTCCTGTCTTTGCCAGTGGTGGTAATTATACTTTTTTTTATTGATCGTTGGTTTCGAATCAGGGACCTCCCTATGTGAGATACAAACTATGTCTAAGTTGGTATATACTACTTTAAGAAGAAATAAAAAATAAGATGGAAAGATAACAGATCATTATTTTATATACGGTACAATAGTATGCCTTTCTATGTATGTATGTGTATATGTATGTAGAGAGAGAGAGAGAGAGAGAGAGAGAGAGAGAGAGAGAGAGAGAGAGAGAGAGAGAGAGAGACAGACAGACAGACAGACAGACAGACAGACAGACAGACAGACAGACAGAGAGAAAGACAGACAGACTGAGAAAGACACAGAGAGAAAGAGAAAGACACAGAGAGAGGGAGAGAGACAAAGAGAGAGAGAGAGAAAGACAGACTGAGAAAGACACAAAGAGAAAGAGAAAAGAGAGAGAGAGAGAGAGAGAGAGAGAGAGAGAGAGAGAGAGAGAGAGAGACAGAGAGAGAGAAAGAGAGATAGAGAGAGAAACCATTATGTAATTTTTATATTATTATTTGGCGTATTTTTCATGGAAAAAGGCACAGCAAAAAATTCCTCGAAATAAGTCACGCCTTAAAACAGTTCAGTACTAATCATTACATTCATGACATGTTTTATTATTATAGCTTAGTATCGGCTCCGTTCGTCACGATATACATCTCTTGTTTTTGATAACGTTCCATAAAGTTTCCCTCTTTGTGGTCATTAACACCATGCTTACATCTCTGTTCTCCTCCATACTCCAGCTTTGGTCCGGTTTCAATAAATCAGCAAAATACACGCCATCGAATCTCGTAATATTCAATACCAAAGACATAACACCAGTTACAAATGCGTCCTCGTTAGGGATGATAGGAAAATATGGAAAGCTTTTTGCTAACAATGATACAGCGGAACCCGAAACTACATAGGAATGGCCATAGACGTATTGTGGGTAAAAATCGAAGGGATATACTTCGTAGGGTACACTCCAAACTCCCTCCCGCATTACTGGAGCCTGATCGTTATTGTAACGATGTCCTAAGACGTAATTTAAGTCTTCTTCTGTGGGAAGCTCTTTCATCAGTGTTAACAACAGGTCCACGTTTACAAAAGTATCCATATCTACCTTGACCATAGCGTTATGTCGGGACAATATTTCGCTACCCATGAGATTGTCACGGCCATTTTTAAAGAGAGATTTGTATACGTGTCGTGAAAGTCTCCGATAACAATATCTCGGTATTTTTCCGATTCGGTCCGTAATGTCGCCATATCTGTGGCGCTCAAGCCTGAACTTCCGAAGAAAAATGCTATCCTCCGTTGAGATGTCTGTTCCCAGTTGTCCCCATAGAAATCAGATGCCCACGTCTGTCGTATTTCCAGTCGATCTTGGGAAGAATTCACCACGCTCGGAACGGCAAAGACGATGCTTGGAAGACCCCGGCTGCAAATATGGCTGGCTTGACTGGGAAAACTCATTGGAATTTCGCTGACTTTCGAGTCACTTAGTTTAAAGAAAGTCATGTTTATTCCAGTTATGTTGTCCTCGATGTAATCGAAATATGGTTTACTGATGTTTTGCAAAGAGCACGAGGATTTGTATCCGAGAAAATCATTTGATGTCCTAGAAGTCACCGTAGTGAGTCCATGACTTTCGTGAGCACTTCCTTTTGAAATATTTTGGGACTGTTTGCCTTGAGTCAATCTCAAAGAGGAAGGCGCTCCTGAGACCAAACCGTGCGTCTTTTCCAATGGTATAACGTCTTCAAGGCTTTTTGGAGAAAGCATATACGACAATCGCGTCAAAGGTTTTACGTTAGACAGTATGTATGTTGATACCGTCAGTACTATGAGTACTTTAATGAACGCCCTCTTCGGGAAATTGATCATGTTGTTTTATTCTCAATACTAAAAAAATCACACAAACAGGAACAAAATATGGAATTTCTGGCACAAACAGATCAATTTAACAGGTGTAAAAGTAACACAAGAAAATGTTTCTCAACATAAATATTTATTAATCCCTTCTGGGATGATGTTTAATGTTTTAAAAGTAAATCTTATAGTGATTGAAGTTCTGCATGTTTATACACGAGTATCAATCTGTATCAGTCTCTATTGCTAGAACTTGGTCATTATCTATGCTGCAAATAAGCACAACATCACCGATAATTAGGCACATAAATTATTCATCATATATAGCACAGGTTTCATGTGTCACAATAATTCCAAGTGAATTTCTCCAAAAAGGAAATCGATTTGATGCCTGCATGTATAACCTTTTCAAAAGCATCTATGAAGGCAAAATATATTTTTCAAAGAGTTTTGAGGCATTTGACTCCTGTTGGTTTTTACTTACATCAGGGCACGTTTATAAAAAAACTTACTGTTTGGTATCAGAGATATTAGTGATAGAAAACGCTTTAGTGGATTGAGTAGTAAAGATAATGTAGTGCACTTTAATCAGATAAGATGCGCTTGTGCCTGCAATTATCACAGGGTCTGTTGATCAATGCTAAAGGAATCAATATCACGTGTGACAAGCCTACGCGAACCTGCGTCCAATCATGCTACAGCTCCATGCATTCAGCACTGAGCTCAAGTACCCCGAACTAAATGCCAATTTATTTATAGAGCGAAACAAATTGAGCACTATTATTTTACAAAAGTTTACTTCTCCAATGAACTTTACATTCTCGTTAAGTCTATTTTTCGGACGGAAATTTCTATTTTATTGTGATAAAAAGTGGATTGAATCATGTGCTCATTTTAAAGAGGTTTTTCTGCATATGCTCTAAATTTTTCTTTGGATTGAACGAACTATAGTTTTATAACCTCCTCTTCCCTCATACTTTTTCATTCGTCCTATTACTATTACTATTATTTCTACTGTTACTAGGTATATTCACAACGGTAGAGTCTAGTATTATAAATCATGATCACTTTAAGTAGCAATGCGATTCGGTGCCTCTGTATCTACAAGTCGAGGGTTCTAACCCCACCATGCACAAAAATTGTTCAGCCATTTTCGAAAAAAGCCCTCTTCTACCACAGTGGAAAATACCTAAAGAACCTTTATATTTTTCTGTAGCCTGCATCTCCTAAACCTAACTACTACTACTACTGCTACTACTACTACTACTACTACTACTACTACTACTACTACTACTACTACTACTACTACTACTACTACTACTACTACTACTACTACTACTACTACTACTACTACTACTACTACTACTGCCTACTACATTATTTACCCATCTGTTGTTTGCTTATGGCGACAGTAACAAACTTGAGTTGGGAGGTTACACCAATCGATCTAGACTTTAATAATTAAGGGAAGCAAAATATCAATTTGTCTATTTATTTACATCAACGAACGCATACAAAACACAATGGGCACATAGAGGATTATTTTGTCTGAGTCTTATAGTGTTATAATTTGTTTTTACTCATCACAAAATGAGATTTACCCAAACGTATCATTGTTTCATATGGAACAATGCGTTTTTAAAGTGAAAAATAAATTAATTATCCACGGTTTCTAAGTAAGCATTGATCTAAGATACTACAACGCACAGGCAGTTAGATGGATCAATACTTTCAGACAATGGAACACTGTTCAACCAGGGCTTAGAAAAAAATATAGGCACCTAAGTAAACAAAATGTGTGATTAGAGTCTAAGTGAATTATACTATTAAGATAATATGAACAGTTCGTCTTTTTTTTAATTGTTGCAGTGTAAGCTGAGTGGGCTGAACAAAAACGTATTACCGAGTATCAGTATAAACGAACTATTTTAATGATTTATTAAAGATAGATCACTATTACCCTTATTACGGTACAACGTGTTCACTCCGATCCTCTCTGTGACTTGCCTCTCTTCGCTTTACCAAGTCTTTGCGGGGATGCTTATTTTCCCGAGGCGGAAAGGCGCAAGAAGGTAGAGAGTTTTGTTGCTTTTTTGTGAATCATAACAGTAACAGGATACATAGAGTAGATACAAACGACTGTTGTATATAGAATGGTCTTTAATAATAGCAACGAAACTATTTATAACAGTACCTCTTATAGAGTTAATAATAATGAACGAGATAAGAAAGGAACATCAGTCGAAAGAAATCAACAAACATTATACACAACCACGCAACTAATAGTTTAAAAAAAAAACTAGATAAATAGATACATGTTTAAATTTACCAAAAAAACAACAACAACAAAACAGCACAAAAATTGCAAATGACATCTACATGTATAGCAGTTTAAAGTAGCATTGTTAAGTACTTATAGACTATGAGAAGTACGTTACATAAAAAACTAATTACACAATAAGGTATACAATCCGAAATGGGTATCATCCGGTTGTCAATTGCCCTATCATACACTCCCATCCCCCCCCCCCCCAAAAAAAAAAAAAAAATCAGCCGCTCACATTTAACTGACATCGACCCAACTAGTAGGGGGCAAAACCACCAGGGCACAAAAACGGACCTCCCGCGTCGAAAGGCAATGAAGCTAACACCCCCTCTCAACCCCCCCCCCCCCCTTCCACACACACATTTTCATTCCTACACTTCCTTGCAGAGATAAAATTACAGCTATTTCAACAGGTCACATTATATTGACACCTACCCAAGCAGTATGGGTGGGGCAAAATCAGCCATGTCTCGTGTGTGTCAGCACATACAATTTTCAGACGTGAGTCTTAGGGTCCGTCCACAATATAGCCTATATAGTGCTCATGTTGGATTTAAAACTAATTCAAATACAACTACCACCACGCAGACAAAGAACTGGGAGGCGAATGGCTGTAGCAAAAAATGGCACTCACAGATAAGTGAATACTGCAGAACAATGCTACAATTCTTTTTTAGAGAACAGTCAGCGACAACAATGATACAAATATAATAAGTGCTACAAAATTACAATATAATTCTTCCTCTTCTTGTTTGGACATTAATACATCTTTATAAAGTTTTCTTGAAGTAATCATAACAAAATGCTCCGCGACTATGAGAAAACTGTCAAGAAGAAAAATCTTTTTTTTTTTTTTTTTAGAATCATGTTCCATGGAAAAAAATTGTAGGCAAAAAATGTTTAAGTCTGTTTTATCTGTTATCTGTCCGGATGTCATTTAAGTAGAGGAACTATGACATTTCTCACCGGCAGTACGAACGTTGGTCTAGATACCTGAGAGATGAAATGGCCAAACAGACAACCTCATAGAATCACGCCCTAGACAAGTGATGCTAGAGTGCTAAAGCGACGTCAATGTTTTTTGCATACATGTTCCTTCCCAAAGCTAGATAGTCTTGCTTCAATTTTTATCCTAGTGATTACGTTCTAATTACGTAGAATAGTGCATTTTTTATATCAATGATTCACTTAATGGCAATCATAATGAAGGTGGTGATAATGATGATGGTGACGATGATGATTACTATGATGATGATGATGATGATAATGATGATGATGATGATGATGATGATGATGATGATGATGCTGATGATGATGATGATGATGATGATGATGATGATGATGGTGATGATGATGTGATGACGATGATGATGATGATGATGATAATGATGATGATGATGATGATGATAATGATGATAATGATGATGATGATGGTGATGATGATGATTATTAAGATCATGATACTAATCGTGGTGGTGATAAAAGGATAATAAAAACAACAACAACAACACCATCAATAATAATAGTAATTATAATAACAATAATAATAATAATAATATTAAAAATAATAATAATAATAATAATAATATTGCTATTACCAGGTACAGAGGAAGGAAAAAATCGTGGGATTCAAACTGCGGGTTTTTCGATCTTGAAATTACCTCTCTACTACTCTTGCGACTTAGCCCACTTTATAGTCACCAGTCCATGGGTCTACTAACTCATTGGTTTGCTAGTTTCATAACCTTCACTATCACTTGATCGCGGAAGGGTCCTACAATTTATTTCTGACAACTTTACGTGCTGCATCGAAGAGACAGTACGGGGATATGATAGTCGTGTCTCAGCAGGTGACATTTTATCGACACTGACCCAACCAGTGAGGGCCAATTCAGAAAAGTAAATTTGCACTGTCGTGGATCTGAACTGAGTACCTCTTGATTTCGACTCATTAAATCTTCCACCCACTCCCGTTTTACCTTATGTTTCGTTCCCATGATAATGTTCTTATTTTAAAAATCGTGTTAATAGTAAGGTCGCCTAAAAAAAGATAAAAAATCGTGTGCCATATGTAGGCACTAGATTACTATTGACGATCAGATTAACAAAAATGCACATGTTTCATCTCACGATATAACGTTTTAATTATAAAAAAATTCTATATTATGTTACAGACAACACAACATTGCATTAGTGTAAGAGCAAACATATATAAGTTAATTAATCTCTAATTACACAAAACGTTTTCAAAAAACAGTACTTGCAGAATCTTCCATAGGAAAAGAGAATAGTGAAAACGTGCAGTGAACCTATTAGGTGTGTTGTGTTTAACTGAATTATATTAATTATTTTATAATGTACATTTTGAGTTACTTGGTAGAAATCAAAATAGTTAACCGATGTAGTATTTTTCGTGGACGGAATGTAAGATGTATTATTTAGACTGACTAATGTGTAATCATAATAGACATGACAATAATACGATTTTTCTGCGTATTCCATCAAATATTTTTCAAA
Organism: Elysia chlorotica; assembly: GCA_003991915.1. NCBI lineage: Eukaryota > Metazoa > Mollusca > Gastropoda > Plakobranchidae > Elysia > Elysia chlorotica. The sequence continues at coordinate 14,943 of RQTK01000515.1, forward strand.
AGTAGAGTAGTAATAGTGTTGTCATAGTAGTAATGGTAGTAATAGTATTCCTAGTAGTAGTAGTAGTAGTAGTAGTAGTAGTAGTAGTAGTAGTAGTAGTAGTAGTAGTAGTAATAGTAGTAGTAGTAATAGTAGTAGTAGTAGTAGTAGTAGTAGTAGTAGTAGTAGTAGTAGTAGTAGTAGTAGTAGTAGTAGTAGTAGTATATCATGCTATTTGCCTTAATTATGATAATTTTAGACAAGATTAAATAAAAAATACGTTATATGGCATGCGTATAGCTTATTGATTAGGCTTGTGTTTGTTTTATTTTGCTGCAAATAAATCAATATAAATTCGAAAATTCAAATGACTTTTTAATTGATTATCATAACATTAATTTTTGTTAACTCGTTAAGGACAACAAATGTGTTTTGATAACAATAACATTTTTATTTTTAAACATTTCAAACTGTAATAATATTATAAATTACTGTGTATTTCTTTTTATCAAGGTATCTCCAACATGGTCTTTACAAAGAGAAAAACAATCTTGATGCTCTTGATACCACTTACAATATGTATGTTTGTAATGATTAAATTGCAAACTGTGAGTCTGGTTCCTAGTTGGCCCAACACTATCCCTGTTGTGAGGTCGCTAGGCTCTCAATTCTCTTTGGAACGTTCGCCATCACGGTTTTCTCCGAAAAACCCAGAAGACATAATGCCATCGAAAAAGGCGCATATTTCGGTCTCCGGAGCGCCTTCTTCTTTGAAGTTGACCCAGAAAAAACAGCCTCAGAATCTTTCAAAAGGAAGTGCTAAAGATCATCCTAAACTTACTACAGTGACGACTAAATCATCACAAAATTCTCTTGCCAACAAACCATCATGTTCTCCGTTGCAAAACGTAACGAAGCCATATTTCTTTTACGTCACAGATGACATGAGTGGAATAAACAGAACATTCTTCAAACTTTCTGACACAAAAGTCAGCGAAATTCCAATGGTTTTTCTCAGTTCAGCTACCCATATATGCAGCCAGGGTGCAAGAACAATCTTTGTCGTGCCCAGCGTGGTGGCGTCTTTTGAAGATCGACTGGAAATACGACAGACCTGGGCTTCTGGTTTGTATGATGAAAACTGGGAGCAGACATCTGAACGGAGGATAGCATTTTTCTTCGGAAGTTCAGGCTTGAGCGCCACAGATATGGCAGAATTGTGGTACGAATCCGATACGTTCGGCGATATTGTTGTAGGAGACTTTCACGACACGTACGCAAATCTCTCTTTAAAAATGGCTGTGACAATCTCATGGGTAGCGAAATATTGTCCCAACATAGACGCTATGGTCAAGGTAGATATGGATACTTTTGTAAACGTGGACCTCCTGTCAACACTATTGAAAGAGCTTCCGGTAGAGGCTGGCTTAAATTACGTGTTAGGACATCGTTACAATGACGATCGCTCTCCAGTAATGCGAGAGGGAGTTTGGAGTGTGCCCCAAGACGTATACCCTTTTGACTTTTACCCGCAATACTTGTTTGGTCATTCTTACTTAGTGTCAGGTTCTGCAGTCACCCTATTGGCAAAAAGCTTTCCTTATTTCCCTATCGTTCCTAATGAGGATGCCTTCGTTACTGGTATCATGTCTTTAGTTTTGAATAATACGAGGTTTGATACATTGGCTTTTGGTGATACGACAGAATTAGATGAAGTCTGGAAAATAGAAAACGGTATAAGTGTAACAGCTGTTGTATATTATGAAAACAGAAAACAAATTTGGCACAGAATCAAAAGCAGACAGTGCAAACTTATATAAGTAAAATCGATAGAAGAAAATAAATTATTCCATTTTATATTTTCATTTTCATCATCAATTGTTTTGATTTCATTGTCCTCAGGTTCCTTATAATTTGCATCACCTATTATTGCTCTAAATTTCTTTCTTTCCCTTATGGATTTGACTGTACCGTTGTTGTTTTCACCTGTGACTTAGTAATATTTGATGCGAAGGGTAATGCGTCCCTGCATGTAGGAATTTCACTTTTCTTTGATAGTACTCGGTATTTGTAATTATTTGTCAATGCCATGCCTTTCCATGTTATATCCAAATAATTATGTCTGATTCTTTCATACGGGGACGCGGTACCCTGATGTAGAAAATTGGCTTCCGACGCAGGAGATCAGTGTGGTTCGATCCAACGCGATTTTGCTCCCTACTGGTTGAGTCGGTGTCAGTTTAACGTGACCGGCTGAGACAGAAGCCATGTCTTTGGTGTTGCAGCACATAAAATTGTCACTCGTCAGCCTCGGGACCCGTCGACAATATAGCCTATAATAGTGCTGACGTTGGACGTTAAACAAACGCAACTCAACTACGACTCTTTCATACTTTTGCCAATTATGTTTTGTGTGCCTACCTTAGTAGCCATATTTCGGTTGGTTGAATTCTTCTTTGCTTTTCATCTAATATCCAAGCCACCCAAATGCGCAGCAGTACATAATCTATAAAAAAATATCGCATTACTTAATTATAGGTTTCAATTCAATTTTCATTTTGATATCTTGTTTTACAACTGCTATAATATAGTTGTTTATTCCAATTACATTTAGCCACACCAAAAAAACCCACTGGTAATTGATATCACTAACTTTAATCAATGCTGTATCAACAGCTTTGCATGGGTTGTACACAGATATTTATGACCGCTAACTTCAATGTCATGCTTGTTATTTATTAATTTTTTCGCATTTACCCTCACGATAGGCTTATACAAAAATTTATATTGTTTTTTTAACGCGTATAATAATTACTATAATTTTTCGTGATCAATACATGCTCAATGATAAAACGGGATACTGATTCATCGCAGTCAGTGGCGGTTCCTTTATCAAAGTTTGAGTGCATTGCATTTCTAAAAAAAAAAGAAAAGGGGAAGAGAAGAAAAAAAAGACCCTAATAGATCTACATAAATTTAAGAGTAATTATACATTGATTAATAGCCACTGTAAGTTCCGCTAGGCCCACGGCGGTCGGAATCAAAGTGGGGCACTGTCCCATCCGCACTCAGGCGCTCCTTCTTCGTTCTTAGTAATTTACTGGTATAATTATACTATAATATAATAGCGGGGCGTCAAATGCCTCGCTTTAATAGACATAAAGAGTGCATGCCCCACTATTTTGTGCAAGTTCATGGAATTTAAGAACATGATTTTAGAGTGCTAGAGCTAAATACTATTTGCTCCGTTACCACTCTGGGTGGGCTTTTTTTTTCTCCGTTGTTTTGAATTTTAAGCCCCGTTTTCAAATGTCACCAGTTGATCTTCCAAACGATAACATTTATATTTTATATTTTTCTTAATGAATGTGATGTCCTCGTTAGTATTTATGTTAACGTTTCTTATGATCCCATTTATTTATTGTGTAGTTGACTTAAAATATTGTTATTGATCTAACTGTCATTTAGATCTGCATCGACATCAGCCTTCGAGATAAAATAAAACAAAACCTCTTTTTGACAATATGTGCTCAAGAATGCATGTAGACGTTAATTACTCAAGCTGCAGCACAACATTATCTTAACATTTTCAGTTCATTGGTTAACTAATAATTCTTATCTTTATTACTTTTAACAAAAAAAAATCAAAATTAAATTCGGTAAACTTTTGGCATATTTTAAGTCCCAGGATATCGATTTTTATCTTTTGAATCTTAAATATCCTTCAGCTTTGCCCTTGACACATCAAGGGGAGTGGGGGACTTTGTGGCTCCCTGAACCCCCACACATTTTTGCACCCATGGAATTTAAGCTCACCACACGCCACTGCTCACAGCATTGACGTATTTAAACAATAAAAGAAATAAATTTTAGAAAAAATATAATATGGAAAAATAGGATCGATGAAAAGCAAAACAAAGAGAGGAGGGTTTTTAGATGGAATAATCATTACAATAATCGTATAAGCAATTTGTGTGTTTAATTTCTTTGCTGGATATATAGCAATTTTTAATAAGGAATCATCGTTTCTTTGTCTTATTTTTCGTCGACTAGGTGTACAGTTTCTGAACATTCAGTGTCAATGTAATTAAAACATGATGTTCATAAAAAAAACATACAACCAGTGCTGGAAATCTCATAAACATTTATTTAAAAACATGTTTATTTAATTTAAAATCAAATGATAGAGGCTATGTCGAAAGATAGCACACATAATTATCATTATTCATATTTTAGCTTAAACAGCCCGGTTTACGTTTTACGACGGAAAAAGCTGAGTGTTTATTGGCCTGGCTCTAAATTGAAAGAAGCAAATTATGTTTCGCTATTATGGTAGCATGTAAAACTGTCCGAAGTTAGTTTTGCAGTCTACCCACACACAAAAAACGTACATAAAGCTGACTTTGTACGTTGAACAAAAAGCAACCCCCCCCCCCCTTTCTCTCCCTTTCCCCCCAAAAAAACAACAAACAAACAAACAAACAAACAAACTAGGAAGCTCGCAACTATCCGCCCATAAGACAGAAGTCTTGCCCCTTTAGCATAATACTATTTTTATATTAATTTAAAATCCTGACACATTACCCGAGTTACAGCAGGTGGAATACGAATTACGATACTCGGTTGAAATCCCTTAAACAACAAACCCAAAAAATTGTATATTTTTGGGTCCAATAAATGTTACGTGTATATTAAAAATTATTTATTCTATTTTCTAGGCATGACTATTGCACCGTATGAACTATAAAATGTACTCATTGCAAAGTTACAAATTTCAGGGCACAAGACATTATGTAGATACAATTGTAATGCTTTTTTTTCTCAAATATTATTTGATTGGTTGATTTTGTAATAAATTTCGAAATTTTGTTTACAGTGAATGCTTTTTCGAGCCTTTTAATTATTGTAAATTCTGTTTGTACGTCATTGTTGCCCATTTTAGTTTGGTGTATCTAGTTTAGTTTGTTATGTCCAAACTGAGATAGTTTCAGGAGAATTTGGCACGTTAATTTCGTGCAAGGTGTGCCACAATAGTAAAGGACTAGATTTTCATTTCTGGAAAGAAACTGTGTCTTACGTGGCTTGTATTTGTGTTTCCACAACTATAGATTGTGTGTTATCTTGGCTGCAATCGAGGAGAGAGGAAGACAGAGAGAGAGAGAGAGAGAGAGAGAGAGAGAGATAGAGAGAGACTGACAGAGAGAGAAAGACAGGCAGAGAGACACAGAGAGAGAGAGAGGAATAGATGGAGACAGCGAGTTAAATAGATAGACAAAGAAAGACCTACAGGGAAAGAGAGAAAAAAGAGATAGAGAGACAGAGAGAGAGAGTGAGAGGAGAGAGAAGAGAGAGATAGAGAGAGACTGACAGAGAGGAGAGAGAGAGAGAGAGAGAGAGAGAGAGAGAGAGAGAGAGAGAGAGAGAGAGAGAGAGAGAGAGAGATCGCCGCACCATAACTGCCGTTATGCCAAATGCACAGGCGCATGTCAGGCTTGGAATGTACACATGTACAGTCATGTTTTCTGTTGTCTGTGTGTACGCAGTGTGTCAAAACTAGACTGAGCCTCATTTGATAAAAAACAAAACAAAAAACAAAAAAAGCAACTTGGCTGCTAGTCAGAATTTAAAAAAAACGACTATCAAAGAGACCTGTAATTAACATGTGGCTGTGATAGTCATGTTTCAAGAGTTACCGCTAGCCCAACGGGATTCGTTTTTGTTTTTTTTTGTATGGTTTTCTTTTGTCCTTTCTTTGTAGATTTTGGTCGCGCGGTGGTCCAGGGATAGAACTTTGGCTTCCGACGCAAAAGGTCCCAAGTTTGAATCCTGGCAGTTGCGTTCCCTACTGGTTGGGTCGGTGACCAGCTGAAACAGGAGTCATGGTATCCCAGCCATGTCTCGTGTGTGGCAGCACATAAAATTGTCAGACGTACGTCTTAGGGTCCGCCCACAATATAGCATATAGTGCTGATGTTGGACGTTAAACCAAACTCAACTCAACTCAACTCTTTGTACAGTTTGGAATGGGGCGCTGAAATGAACGGCATTACGTAAAAAAATCATTTTATTTTGATGTTGTGAAATGAGCTACTTGTTTCAATCTTGCTTCTAAACGTTTTCTTTTAGTATAGGCTCTTGTCGAGGCTACCCAAAATAATCGGCAAATTTTCCGAGTAGATCGCAGTAAACATATTGTATAACAACGGTAATGGCGATCTATTTGTTTTAAATTATTATGATAGTTGGAACAGAATAATACTCAGTGAATATTTTTCTTTCAGCCCTCAAGTGTATTAGATTTAACAGAATGATATAATGTAGCTTAAAAAATAAAAGTAAAATTAAAAAAACTTGAAACATTTCGGCTTGGAGCATTCTTTGAAAAACAAAAAATGCAGGGCTAAAGCCTAGATAAAAGTAGAAGTCCATGTCAGACGTCATTGATAAACGTGCATATAGTCAGATTTAGTAGACTGAAAAAGACCATAGTTTTTGTGGAGTGGGCGTCATGTTATTGTAATAGTCATCATGTTGTCATGATTTCGTAATTTCATTAAACTTTTGAAGAAGTTGAAGTACTCTAGAGAGACCAGGCAGTATTCGTCAATTAAAAATATTTAAATTACTGTCTTATTGTGCACGCTCGAAGATACCTCTAGCCCTCTACGTGGGCAATCTGAGAGAGGTAACTTAGGACAGAACTAGGGCTTGAACTAAACAATATTTATTGTTTAGGGCCATTTCTGCTAAGCACATGCATACTTATTTTGGGTTGAGTCCAACATCAGCGCTTTATAGGGTTTTACGTTGGACGAGACACAAAAATCACGCCTGACAATGTTAAGTGCTGCCACACAGAGATTGTGAGGATATGTTGTTGAGTTGGTTTACCATTCAAAATTCAGAACTATATAATTCATGTTGACAATTAGTATGTGCTGCCACTCACAAGATTTGACAATTTGTATGTGCTGATTTGACAATTTTTATGTGCTGATTTGACAATTTTTATGTACTCCCATTCACAAGATTTGACAATTTTTATGTGCTGCCACACAAGACAGGGCGGAGATACCATAACTTCAACTGTCTCAGCCGCTCACATTTAACTGACATCGACCCAACTAGTAGGGGGCAAAACCACCAGGGCACAAAAACGGACCTCCCGCGTCGAAAGGCAATGAAGCTAACACCCCCTCTCAACCCCCCCCCCCCCCTTCCACACACACATTTTCATTCCTACACTTCCTTGCAGAGATAAAATTACAGCTATTTCAACAGGTCACATTATATTGACACCTACCCAAGCAGTATGGGTGGGGCAAAATCAGACAAATATTTTTTGAACGATAGTGGGCTCGAACCAGGAAACCTTCCCCCCGTTTAAAAGACAGAGAGAGAGAGAGAGAGAGAGAGAGAGAGAGAGAGAGAGAGAGGGAGAGAGAGAGAGGGGGGGCGGAGAGCGGAAAGCTTTACCATAAGAATTTATTTTTAGTGCATTTTGAAATTATAATCATGCATGGATTTCTGATATTACCCATAGTTTATGATTGCGGCGTATGGCTAATATGCAACCATGGCCAGAGGGAGGTACATATACTAGGGTCAACCGGTAGAGTTTCATGGTCATTAAAATAAAAGTCTGAGCCTCGTATCTTAGCATAGGCCTCTGTCTATAATACATTTTACTGTGAAACCTAAAGGATAATTATACAACTAGGTACAGACACCAAGGTTGGGTTGGGGTTGGGTTGGTTTAACGTCCAACAGCAGCACTATATATATGCTATATTGTGGACGGGCCCCAAGACGGACATCTGACAATAATATGTGCTGCCACACACGAGACAGGGTAGGGATACCATGACTCCTGTCTCAGCCGGTCACATTATACTGACACTGACCCAACCAGTAGGGAACACAACAGCTAGGATTCGAACTCGGGACCTTTTGCATGGGAAGCCGATGTTCTACTCCTGGACCACCGCGCCCTCCACAGATAAGACATGTGGTAGCCATTTAAATATGTGTTGAATAGGTGAAACGGAACTTTAAATGCCTGAGAGATGACCGAAAATGGGAAAGCTAAAATCAATATTGCAAGCTTTTAAAGGTGTACATGTATGATGACGGTTGAGTCTAACTTATATTAATTGTAAATGTATAAACAAATACACATTATAAGTCTGTCCTAATCGAAAATAAGTGAAATCTCAAAAACAATTCCTTATAAATATAAAATTGGGATAAAGTAAAATTTTGAGAACCACTTTAAATTTGTTCCAACAGGAGCTTAAACGTCGATGGAATCACTAATACGAGATGCGAATTTGTATTTTCTTATCGTTGAAAACTTTTTAATTTCGTCTGTTGTATGAAGAGAGTGCACTTTTATTTACCCTTGAAGGGTGAATAAATATTTCTGTATTCTGAAGTTCTCTCTTAAGTGTTATGTCATGCTTTGTTTAATTTAAATCCGCCGTATCCACAAAAGACTTTTTATATAGGAGGTCCGACAAATTAATATTATTACTCTACATATTTTTACATGCTTTATTCTGGAAAGAGTTCCACACATTTTCATGCTTATGGGAATAAAATTCGTAAATAATTAATAGCATTCATATGTTTAGTAATATTCCTAAGAGTAAAACGCAGTTTCTAGAATTCAACCTTAAGATATCACATACAGCTCTTTAAATACACTATAGGTTTTTTAGGCTTAAGATTTAACCCCTGGTAAAACCACACCAACAAGTCAGCTTTTTTAATGAATGTTTATGTAAATTACCATCCACCCCAACCCACCCCCATCCCAATTAAAATGGTAACCTTTGCCTATCGTTTTGAAAGTTGAAGCAAGATTCAGCACATATTAAGCTTAAACTTACTTAGTTCTATCCTCACAGTGTATTAAACCGAGAAAGATAGTAAACCATGTTTAAGGCAATTTTGTTCTTATTTTTCATAATGGAAAACCCTTTAAAAACATCACATTGTTTGATTACATCTCATTGATGGCTAAATCACTGAGATTCCGTTGACGTAAACAGATACTGCATTGTTCCTTTTCCAAGTTTAAGCAAAAAACCTGAGGATATCTAGACATAGATTTTAGGACGTCAGGGATTCTAGTCACTCCATTCTCCCAGTAATCCGGAAAACTGGAGATGTTGATTTTACGCCTGTTTGCGTAATATACTGTTTAAAGGTCCTAAGGACATTTTGTAAAAATAATGAGTTCATTCAACCCATTTTTTCTAAGTTACTGCCATCGCAGTCTTGGACCATCAATTCATTACTTTCTGTTATTTTCACCTACAATGAAGATCATTTTCAATTTATTACGCCTGTTTGCGTAATATACTGTTTAACATTCTTTAGGCCATTTTGTAAAAATAATGAGTTCATTCAACCCATTTTTCTAAGTTACTGCCATCTCAGTTCTTGGACCGTCAATTCATGAAACTCTCTTATTTTCACTTACAATGAAGATCGTTATTCAAGTGGGTTTTTTAACAATAGTGTTTATGGAGGTCTATATAATTATATTCTTTACTCCGAAGATCACAGTCAGACTTATACAAAATCTTTATGTCTATATTACACTATTGATTTGACAGTTTAAAACTTGTCACAAAGCAAAGTAATTCATTTATATTATGATTCCCATTATTACGAGATGACGTCTGTACTATGTTAAGAAATAATTTGTAAAGTTGTAAAAAAAAAACCGAACGGTGTAGACAAAGATATTTGGTACAATATCATTGTAGTCCATCGCACAGCTCGACACACGCAAATATTATTGTCCACGACAATATATATAATTTATCACTCAAACGTATACCGTAAAATATGTTTGTGTTAGCTGTCAAGGTAATGACTAAAAAGCTTTTATTGCTACAAAATCATAGTTAATTCTTGTTTGAAATTTATCTTTGATACAGTAGATTGACAACTTCACGTAAAACAATCTTCATCATAAACCCGTTTACATTTAAATATGAACTCAATGCCATACTCATTTATGTAAAATACTTTTTGCATTTTTTGTATTCTTAATAGTTTTATCTTTAAATTAAGAATCGTGATTTCTTTATTTTTCTCGCTTACAATAATTCTTTAAGAGAACTGAGCATAAGTTATGATACTTCACTAGACAACAAACACACAATGCTCTCTATGAATTCAGTGAAATACGATGTCTGATAATAATATGGCACCCTCACAAATCTTCTGCGCGGGTTGTAACTCCTCACCATCGCTTGGTGAGATCACATAAAATATAAAATACATGGGCCCGAGATGGCATAGCTATGTTCAGGTTTTATCAATAATATTATGCATGTATAAAGAAAGAGACGTTTAAGGTTATGAAAATACATGGAAACTATGTTCTTTGTTTTTCTGTCTGTCTGCACCTCCCCCCCCTTCTCTCTCTCTCACTCTCTCTGTCTCTCTCTCTGTCTCTCTCTCTCTCTTTCTCTTTCGGTCTCGCTGATTTGTTTTATGAGTCCCATTATTACGAGATGACGTCTGTACTATTATGAAAAAAAAGTTGTATTGTTATAAAAAAGAAAATCGGACGGTGTAAAAGAGGATATTTGGTACGATATCATTGAAGTCCATCGCACAGCTCCTCTGTAATATACACACGCATATATTATTATACATAGTAAAATATATAATTTATCACTGAAACGTATACCGTATAATAATTTAAAATAATTAAAAAGCTTTTATTGATATAATATCATAGTCAATTCTGATTTGAATTTTATCTTCGCTCAAAGAGAAGGTAAAATTGTTTTCATTATAAACCCGTTTAAGTTTAAATATTAATTTTATGCGATACACATTTATGTAAAATACTTTTCGAATTTTTGTTTTATTCTCAAATGTTTAATCTTTAAAATAAGAATCGTGATTTCTTTATTTTCCTCGCTTACAATAATTCTTTAAGACAACTGAGCATAAGTTATGATACTTCACTAGACAACAAACACACAATGCTCTCTTTGAATTCAGTGAAATACGATTTCTGATAATAATATGGCACCCTCACAAATCTTCTGCGCGGGTTGTAACTCTTCACCATCGCTTGGTGAGATCACATAAAATATAAAATACATGGGCCCGAGATGGCATAGCTATGTTCAGGTTTTATGTTATGCATGTATAAACAAAGAGACGTTTACAAAAATACATGGACAGTTTGTTTTTGTCTTTCTGTCTGTCTGTCCCCCTCTGGCTCTAATTTATTTCTTATCTCCCAAGTTGAGAAGAAATTGTGAGATGGTCTGTCCTGTCTATAAAAATGTCCAAGGCTTTGCCTGTAATAATTGTTCTTTTTCTCAAACCGCCTGTAATGCTTGTTCTCTTTCTCCACGAACTATTTCACCCACTAACCTCTTTAGTGCTCGTGCCCTGTTGAAGAATGGGACTCTATAACTATATCTCATTTTTCCCATATCTATGGAGATGGACTCTTTTGTTTTATAGCTTGTAAGGTGGTTATTTTTTATTCAATTAAATTTTTTAAAAGAGACTATTAATTGGACCACGCGATTTCACGATGTGCTAAAAAATCAACAAATTCTAATTTAAGGAATAGGTAAGAAACATTTTGACGCCCACGGTTCCACATAGATAAACCACATTGGTGTAAATCATAATCGTCACCCTTGGCAAACTTTTAAATCAAGAGACATAAAGAAATTGAAAAGAAAATCAGCCACTAACCTACGTTGCAGACACTTTGTGTCGATCTAAATCAAAAGATATTGTTTCGAATTGCGGTTAAAAAATCATACATTTAACTGAATACAGGAAAATAGACAGAAACATTTTAACCATTGTTTTATTAAATCTAGACTTAGAGTCACAAGTACAACTTAAGAGACGCTAATAAGAAGATTTAAGACGAATACTACAGCCTTAAGTACAACATTGCGGTAGCTTACGGCCGTCGTCAGCCTTCTTATTGCATTTTATATCATTTTTATTATATTTTTTCTGATAATGAGTATATGCTGCATACTATTTACGTCTACATTTCTTCTTATGTATATTGTTTGGCTAAGATTTAACTTTTAATATTTAATTTTTAATTGCATGCTGATTGATATGATGTATGCGTATTTAGTGTATCCACTGTAAAGCGCTTTGAGATTTTTTAAAATATTCTGAAAATGGAAAGCGCTAAATAAATGTAATTTATTATTATTATTATTATTATGCTGCATACTATTTACGTCTACATTTCTTCTTATGTATATTGTTTGGCTAAGATTTAACTTTTAATATTTAATTTTTAATTGCATGCTGATTGATATGATGTATGCGTATTTAGTGTATCCACTGTAAAGCGCTTTGAGATTTTTTAAAATATTCTGAAAATGGAAAGCGCTAAATAAATGTAATTTATTATTATTATTATTATCCATTTATTGTTACGACATGTCGTAAGCTTCCGTGACGTTGTACTTACAGCTCTAGTATCTACAATCACGTCATATTCTTTGTTTTCCTCGCAGTATAGAAAAGCAACTTAATAAGTATTTAGTTGAAGCCGTGCACTGTATCCTTGGACCATACCGCCCCAAAATGTCATTTTGCTCCATTTATGACTATTCCATCATTATTGTCATGACATTATTTGACAGAGAGAAGCACATTCATAATTATTGCTGGCAGTCTATATGATCAATCCCTGTCCAACAACGACAAAAGCTATACGAAAGCTTGGAGGATATTTGACTCACAGCCTTATTTATATCAGAAGTTAAACTGTCCACCTGACAAATGAGAATAACGTGTCGTAAGTTCCCAAGGAGGATCCTATACGGCGACATGTCCCAAGACTAGCGTCTGGCAGTTTTACTTGTTGCCACACACGTGGCATTGCGGAGATAGCAAGGCTCCTCTATCGCAGTTGATCAAGTGATTTGGACAACAACACAACATGTAGGGGATTAAATCTGACATATACAAATTTAACCGATTGTGGGTTTCGAACAGGCGACCTTATCTTAGGGAGACTGACACCCCCACCCCTCTCAATCCCGACCTCTTTGCAGCATTCTCCTTCAGAGGCATATAGCTTGTGGCATCACCCCCAACCTCTCTCTCTCTCTCTCTCTCTCTCTCTCTCTCTCTCTCTCTCTCTCTCTCTCTCTCTTTCCGTGGCCAAGGCAGAAAGACTGATGTAACCTCGTAGACTTATAGGGCCTTCGTGACATCCTGAAGCGCGGTAAACGATGAGCTAAGTTATGATTCGTTTAAACACTGTGCGGGCTTGGTTTTGTTAATTAATTTTTGTTCTTATTAAATTTTAAACAATCACACTGGGGAGAGTGGTGTTAAAACTACGCAAAGAGGGGACGCAACCCTGTATTTACTGCATTTCGAGATCACATGATCCCTAGTGGCCTTCTCCGGGCGTCGTCTCCTCTCTTGGTTAACTTATACTGTCTTTGCACTGCCACTCTCTTCCCATCGCACGCTTCTTCCATTATCTTTGTCCTTTGCCTGTCAATGCCAGATCAGTAGCTTATGTCCTTGGACTGCTAATGCCAGGTCAGTAGCTTCATGTCCTTGGACTGCTAATGCCAGGTCAGTAGCTTCATGTCCTTGGACTGCTAATGCCAGGTCAGTAGATTACCAAGCTGGGACTAGAGTCGGTTCCTTGGACTTAATTTCCATGTTAGTGGGTGTTATATTTCGAAATTAGAGAGAGGGACGAGGCTTCAGGGTGGTGTGCTTTCCTTGCTTGTTTGTGTTAATGTTGTTAGTGTTGGTTGTGATTGCTGTTATTATTATTGTTGTTACTGGTGTTGTAATTGTTTGTTGTTTAATGTTGTTTTTTTGTTGTGGTTGCTGGTTTTTATGTTGTTGTTGCTCTTAGTGTTGTTATTGTTAGTGTTAATGCTACTGGTATTGGTCCTGCTGTTGTTTTTTCGTATGCTAAATATGTTGTTTTTCAAACTATACTTTTAAGGTTATGTAAGCGAGGTTAGCTATACCCAAAAGGTTAGATTATCGTTTGTTCTATTAACATTACTTACTTTCCTGTTTCCAGCCTTTTTTGCAATGTCCCTTCCCCTCTTTTTTGTTTTTGTTTGTGTGTGTGTGGTTTTGATGACCATGTAGCAATGAGCGCGTCAGTGGTTTTCCTATATTCTGCATTTGGTGCAGTGCTTTCAAAGCCTTGTGAGATTTAAGCTAGGGTTGTTTATAGTGTGACAAAAGCACTATTTCTTACATAGAAATAGGCTAATTTATTTATAGTGGTGACGTGGTTAAGATTGTTGGTCTATTTTTGGCGACCATGCACAACTTCTGGAGCTGTGTGTACATGTGTAATAGACTTGACTTGACTTGACTTGACATATTCAATGTTTGAGGCCCGTTAAGGCCTGTTCATTGTTCTTCAATTTATAGATACAAGAACATCAACAATATTACTGTTAGATTATAATCTAGACCTAGATTAGATCTAGATATCTAGTAGAAGCATCAATAAGGGCAATATGACTAACCTACATTATAGTAATTTATTTTTATTATAACTGTCATATTCAATTCATATCGTCTCGATCCACAGTTTATAGAGTCCGTTTTCTATGTTTGTTTACACTAATGGCCATCATTTATGTTTAAGCTTAAAATGTCATCATATGATGCGTAGAAACTTGTCACCTCTGCATAAAGAAGATTCAAAAGTCCGCCATTATCGTTACCACAAAAAGATTTTGTCAGTGCAAATTTAGAGGCGCACATAGTGATGAAAACAAAGGCTTTAGTTAGCCTAAAGGTTCCGATCCGACCTTGACCTTGGGCTGAAGGCCACTTCAGTTCGGCCGTGAGAGACGCATTTCACAAGAAGGAGCTGAAGACAACATCCCGACATGGAGCTAGCTGCTAGCATACCTTGACACAGCAGCTCAATCAACCAACCGATATGATTGTGTTGCGATAGAGGGAGGGAGAGAATTATCTCCCTCTGTTGGGGTTTAACGTCTCCTAGGTTCTCCTGGGGAATCCTATACGACGATGGGTATCACAGGTTCTCTATAGAGGGAGGGAGGGCATTCTCTCCCCTTCACCGAGTTTAAGGTTTTCTAGATTCCCTGGGGAATCCTATACGGCAATGTGTACCGCAGGCACGGGCCATCACACTTTAATACCATGTGCGATTCACGTTTACTTCACTTAAAGATCACTCTTCATTGCACGGTACCTTTTAAAATGTGCTGCACTTTATTTTTTTTTTATTTTTTTTTACTCTTATCAATTTTTGCGTTCTTGGCAACGCCTTAGATGATGGTCAGGATTACATCTAAAATTAGGGAAAAAAACTTTTTAAAAACCAACATTTCTCATAGCTACAAACCATGTTGGAGAGTTTGAATGCACTGTGGCTAAAACATGGGATTCTAATTCAGAAGCTGCGTGGTTTGAATCCCACTTGGTGCCAGTAAGTGATTGGCTATGTCCTAGATATCTCTTGCTGGTGTCCTTTCGCCGTGTTAGATCGTTACTGAAACCTGTTACAGTTTTCTTATTTTAAACAATGTTTTGGCAGGTGACTTGTTGTGCTTTTAAGGATTTCTTAATCAAATTGTAAAAAAATAACCTTTTACGTGAAGTTATTAATACATTGTGTACTGTATAACTGCATTAGGCCCAATAGCTGCCAAAAAACAATTCAAAAAGGCATGTATTACTTTATTACTTTGTATGTATTGGAAAGTTGTTACCGTTCTGATTAAACGTGTGCCTATGTTGTCCTTGTTATTCAGCAAAAGCAATACATAGGATG
>RQTK01000515.1:39451-105255 GCA_003991915.1 Elysia chlorotica
AGAGAGAGAGAGACAGAGACACAGAGAGAGAGAGAGAGAGAGAGAGAGAGAGAGAGAGCGAGAGAGACAGAGAGAGATGCAAAGTGAGGCCAAAATGCCACTGTTTGGATTTTTCTCTTAGTATCAGATGCAACGAGATGTATAAATTGTTTCCCTTTTGTTTGGAAACAATAAAAGACTATCATGTTTGTTTGTTTTTTGTTTTTATATTTTTTACAATTAAAAAGGGAAAGAGAGAGTCATACTCTACCGATTCTGTTGGAACAAAAAAAGGACAATAACTCAATTAATAAAAAATCAAAACACGTTGCCGATTATATCCCCTTTCCCTGCCAAAAATGATTATTGGAATCGCCTACATTAATATTTTTTCCGCGGAGATACAACTATCTAGACTGCTGTTGTTATGTAGAATCAAAATGGGCGCTTTACTTTGTCTAGACAAATCTTTTAAACCTAGATATAATATTTAAAAGACACTCCCAGCGCCCCATCTTTATTAGTGATAGTATGGATTAATTTTTCAATAACCAATTAATAAAAACGTGTGAAACGATAAAGAAGATCCCAGTATAAGCTATAAAATTTGCATTTTATGCATTAACTAATTCAAGATAGGATTAACACAAAGCTTTATCAATTTTTCCTGTTTAAATTGAAATATAAAAGGACAAAATTCTTAAAAATCTCTTTCAAACCAATGACAAAAAAAGAAGCAATCTGAATAGATAAACTTAACCAACTAAGTTACTACGGAGATCGTAAGTGTAACGTCATGGTAACCTACAACTCGTCTTAAGCCTCTTCTTTAACATTAATTTAAGACGCCTATATAGAGCGAGGGAGAGAGTTTTCATTGATCCCATCTCCGGGTTAAACGTCTCCTAGACTTCCCTGAGGGATCCTATACGGCGACAGTGACTCGTAAGCTTACCACACCGCTTCGCTTGCAACTCTAGGAACCCAAGCACAACGTACCGGCATTCTGCAGGAATATAGAGGCGACACCGCTGTCTGCTTCATCAGAGTCTTCCAGGTCTGGTAGTGTGCCCTTGTTCAGGTACGTCTCGTCCAGGAGCCTCTCGATCTCACTTTTACTGACTGTTGGAAAAAATTAAAGGTGAGGTGATGGGCTTTGTAAAAACTGTGCGTATTAAAGAAGGAAGCATTGAACATAATGCATGTACTTTTAAAGAGGATGCCTTTTTAGGAGTCACCAATGTGTTTATCTTGTTAACATTGTTTTTTGTTTAATATTGTTATTATTATTATTATTATTATTATTATTATTATTATTATTATTATTATTATTAATATTATTATTATCGTTTTCTAAACCATTGTCAACATCCTTAAACTACTTTCCGTTCTTTTCTAAATAATTATGTATTATCAACAACAAAAAATCACGAAAATTATTTTCACTATCAATTTTACATGCGTGAACGTTGTTTGGGTGCACGTTTCATTTTGTTGACCTACGTTTCCTTAAGCTAACACATTGAATTTTAAACGCCTATTAACGCCTACTAGAAAGTTCGATGCTATTAAGTTGGCACTTCTCATTAAAGATAAGTATGTATTTCTAACACATGCGAAAGGAACATTATTGTATATCAGGTGTTGCAAGATTTTACAAGTCAGCCAGTCTGAGACTAAAAGCTTAATACATGTACTCGTAGTATACAAAATACGCCTGTTATACACGTTCGCGTAGGCGTGTAAAATTTGCAAAAATAAATTAAAGCGCCTATAATATTAATTATAATGGTATTTTGCTGTCGCGAGTAATTCGCTCTCTGTAAGTTCATTTTCGTGGGTGTTGAATGGGGTGTGCTCAACAGTCATTATAGTGAGACTTAAAGTACAATTTACTATGACTAAAGGGGCACGCCCAAATTAGTGCCCACACACATGAGACAGTTAACATTATTAGTCTACTAGGCTTGTAGGCCGAAAAAATACTCAGTGCAGCTCCGCCAAAAATATGCAATAGTCTATCAAAAAAATTTAGAGACAGGGACTCAGAAGCTTTTTCTAAAAAGCTGTAAACACGCGTTTGTTTTATTCCTTAGCTTAATTATGTATGCAAATCATGTTCTTATTCTAACTGAAAGCTGCTTTTGTTTTGTAAGGATATATCATGACATACAATGTCGCTAAATCATATTCTTTTTTTAAACTAGATTTTCATGTCTATTTTTGGATGCCTTGCTAAAAGCGCAATGAGCTGAGTTTATTTGACAATAATTGTGGGGCTCTATAAATAAACTGTATCCTATTTTTTATTACTCTGTATTATTCACTTTGTCCAATCTATGGCAAAAAATTTAAAAAAAAATCACGTTCATTCTTAATGTGCAAAAATGTTGTTAATTTCATGCAATTCGATGAACTTGCCTTTTATTTTTTATATAAGTCTTGCAACAGATTCGTACTCAATATCCTACGCGGCTGTACTCATGTTGCCAAAAGCTACTTCGGTGTTCCCAAAAATTAAAACCCTTCTTAACGCTGTATTTGTAACAGGGAATGTACTAGTCAATGGATAGACATGCACAAACATACCACTGCTGCGGATGCTCACTAATCCTTCTGTATTACAAGTATTTTAATTCTTCGCGATCATTTCACAATCTAATGATAAATCGTTTAGCATTATTGTATCGCCGGAGCTAGATAAAAAGTTCATATATAACTTTAACAGGTAGAATTATTACATCAAAAGAGTTAAATTTATTTTAAAATAACATTTGCACGGATATAAATTTGTTTTGACAATTTTTCAGTTAGTAATTTTTCACATACGAAGTGACAGTTTCAAAAAATAGTCTGCGGGATTCAATTCTCTCTATGAGCGCTTGATATATATATCTATATATATTTAAATAGTTCTTTTACAGAAAATGTATACTAAGTCTATTAAAACCTCATGTTAACCCTGTTTTAGTGCAGAATTGTCTTTCCCGTGACTCAGATGCCTCCATTTAAGTTTGCTTCATGAAACCTAGGGAAGTTCAGACTCATCCTAATCCCTGTAATCCGTTTGATATAACGGCGCCCATATTAAGCAGCTCATGTATAAACAAATGTAATAGCTTTTCGATCCTTCGGTTTTTTCTTTGTTCAAAATCAGAAACCTCACTAGATATAAATATCTATGGCAGTCAATGAACCGACGGCCTAGTCCTAAAAAATGTTTCAACCAACACTTACCGTAGCCATTTTATTTCTGACATTTTATCTAATAAATGATAAAGGTAGAATTATTATATTTTTCCTCCACCTAGCCCGCCAGAGAAAGCGAAAGCAACAAAAACAACAACAACAATAACAACAACAACAACAACAACAACAACAACAACAGCAACAACAACAACAAGAAGAGCAACAATTTATGGCGTTATTCTATCTTAAATGAACAAATTGATGGAAGATCTATATTATGTTTAATTTCTATATTCTTGTCTTGGAAGAAAACCCTCAAACAAACAAACAAAAGAAAAAAGAGAAAAGAAATGTACATTCTTTCTTCAAGTTAGCCTCATAAGAAAAAAACAACAACAAAATTCGAGGTTTTTTTTCTCTATTAGCAGGCAAATGAAGGGAAAAAAATCAATTATATCAAGTGGCTGCTTCCACTATACCCTAATTCAAGACACATCTTTGTCCCCCAACCAAAAAACCAAAACCAAAACCAAAATAAAACAGGAACGAACGAGAAGAGAATAGTTTTCACTAAACATGAAAAAAACAACAACAACACAACAACAACAAACAAAAACAAAAAAGAACAGGAACCAGCCAAACGCCACACTGCTGCAGTAACTAACGACACACTCACCAGGACGGGCGGGACGTAATGAACTGGAAACCGGAAACGTCTGCAAGGCGGAGGTTTCTACGTCCTGGACCTTCCCACGCTTTCTCCTCCACGGCTCCCCTCTCTTGGCGGCCATCTTGCCCCCTGCAGGGCCCACACTTCCGGCCTGGCTGAGAAAGTCGAGATCGTCTGGGCTGGCTCCGTTCTTGAGTTTCTGCAACACAGAGCGGGGAAATTGTGGCGTCAAATTCACACAGACTGTGAGGACAGGAAAAGACAAAGTATCTTTTATTTTCATTTTATATTTCTAAATTAGCTGGAAGATTACCTGTTTTCCAGAACCAGAGTTACATTATTTTGTTGTTGTTTAACTTTAGATAGTTATGACGCAATGTTACTCAGAGACATATTTTGTGCATACCAATTATCCTAAACAGCATGGATGTAAACAGTTCTATGCCTTATAATTGAACGATATGGGCCTCTTCGACATTAAATATTATGCCAATGTTTGTATTATTTGGGTACTCGGTCTGTCCTTTTTGGATGGTACGGTAACTATTGATGACAATTTTCATTATCTTCAACTAGTCTGTTTTCCAAAATGTTGTTTCTTATATTCATGAAAATGCATGACCACCAGGTGATATATCCAAACTATTATATATTAACCTGCACGTGGTAAAATTGGAGATTTTTTCCTAAGTTTTGAAGGAAGAGTACTTTTTGTTCGTTTTAGATTAAATAGATGTTCTGGATATGGATAAATAAATTGGAACTGCTCATGACTTCATGAAAACTGCTATTAACTGTTCCTAGATTTGTGTATTCATTCAATTTTATTTGTTTCTTCGCTTTGTTTGGTTAACTTTTGTTTTTAGTTGTTCTCATTTCAGCTTTTTTCCCAACGTCATCTTTAATCACTATTTGTCAATGAGGAAAGCCTTATAAATGTTGTTTTCGCATTCTTTTCAGCATTGTATGTTTTCGCGTTTTATTCCTTTTGTTGTTTTGTTTTTTAATGAATTGGTATAGCATTATTTTCTTGATCACACAGCTCTTGAGTTGGGAAGGCAGCGTAGTATAATTAAAATACATACCATTAAACATAATTATTTTACTAAGATTTTTGTTAAAGTCTTAGACGTATATCTACCTTTCCCTATTTGTCAATTATTGGTTTTCAAAGTTGTATTAGTAAACTTTAAAATAGTAATAAAAACAACATAGTTAAAATCTTTAAACAAAAAACAAAATAATCTAGACAGCAGTCATTATATAATATATACATCGCATTTTCTTATGTGTAAATACTTTTAGGATTAGTGTGTTGTATATAATATTGCCAGGATGGTATTATTTCTGCATTAAAATTACTTTGCACGAGTATAAAAGACATAGATACTTTGCAAGAAAACTGAGTAATCTTCTGTTATATCATAGAGGATGTATGGCATCACAGGTTGACTATTGGATGGCAGCTTTACAAGCTATGTTACTGTCAAACTAATCAGATATCCCAGTGTATAAAATGTTTAGGCTAAGGCTGAGGAAAATGTGAATGTTTGTAGGTTAGGAGAGAGTAAGGTGTATCAGAATGAGAATGAGTGGTCACTGAATTGAGTTGAATCATTTTGACTTCCAACGTCAGAATTTTTGTGTGTGTGTGTGTGTGTGTGTGTGTGTGTGTCTGACAATTTTACGTGCTGCTACACACAAACAAGGCGGGGAGACCTGAATCCTGTGACACATTATACTAACACCGACCCAACTAGTTACAGAGGACGAAATTAGACAAATAAATTTTAAACCGATCGTGATATTCGAACCGCAGACCTCCCAACCTAGAGACCAACACTCGCTGAGTGGGCAGGGGTAGGGTAGCCACAAACACGGACAACTAAGAGGCATGCAATGAGTTCGTGTTACAATAAGTTCGTGTAATAATGAGTTCGCGTTTGTGCGGGTTACATAACACTGCTGATTATAATTCACACTATCCAAGAATATTAATCCGACCGCAGCAATATACAGTCTACGATTACAACACCATACACACTGTTGTCCTCACGCTCCCCATGGATTAGATCAGTCTACGCGTGAGTTACAGCAGCTTTCAAAGGGGCACGGTAGCCCTGGGGTAAAACATCGGCTTCCGACGCAGGAGGTCCGTGATTCGAGCACTGGCGATTTCGCTCCCCATACTGGTTTGGTAGGTGTTTGTTAATTGTGACCGGAGTGATGGTATCCACGCCCTCTCTAGTGTGTGTTAGAAGTCAGTTTAAGGGCTCACCCACAATATAGTCTGTATAGTTCTGATGTTGGTCCTTAAACCATTTAACTCAACAGCAGCTTTGAAACGGGGTTACCCTCCCCCCACCCCCCACCCCCCAAAAAAATTTATTATTAAAATAAATGAGTAAATCAAATAATTAACTAATTAATTAATTAAT
Source organism: Elysia chlorotica (assembly GCA_003991915.1). Taxonomy (NCBI): domain Eukaryota; kingdom Metazoa; phylum Mollusca; class Gastropoda; family Plakobranchidae; genus Elysia; species Elysia chlorotica. The sequence continues at coordinate 45,728 of RQTK01000515.1, forward strand.
TAATAAAAAGGAGCAAAAAAAACTTGCACAAAAACAACAGGCAAAATCACCGAGTTCATTGAAGTCAATACAGTGCATAACAAGTATTATAGTGCTTTATTTATCCTAAATTATTATTATAGTTAGGGTACAACAACATTCAGTGAGTATTTTTTATTCGGCCTAAAAGCCTACAGTCCTAACTGTATGTGAGATTTTAGTGATGGATCTTATATGGTTCTAAACGCATAATTTGAGTTATTTTAGAGACCCTTTCAGTAATTTTTTGACGCCTCGCTTTGAAATAACGAGGGTCTTCTTCCTTTACTTAAAAAAAAAGAAAAATGTTGTCTAGTTTTGTATACTTTTGGGCATCTTGAATGAAACAAGTGCTTTATTGGCTTTATCAAAGATAAGTCAAAGACAGTTTTTGGGTATATAAAAAAACAAAAAAACTTCTCAGTGGGTTAGTAATAATATCTGTTTTGATGTAGATAAATAAATACAGTTCCAGCTCGTTGTGAGATATGTTTTGTTCAACAAGAACACTATTATACCCATTTTGCAAATAGACAAATTTAGACAAATACCTGTTTGCGCGATTTACATTTTCTTCAAAAGATTGGAAAAATCCGCACCAGTTATCCCATAGAAATTAAAAAGGTAGAATGATAACGCCAGCAAAGCGTACCGCGCAAGATGTCTGCAAACTGAGGTTAACAAAACTGCGCAGGGCAATAGCCCTAATAGCTGCTGTGTGGCTCGCTTTAGCTGTGATAAGCAACTCATGAGCAATAATCCTTTAGCAACGTATTCTCAGAAGTCGCCTTCTGAGTGCAGTTCACTGCTGTCTTCGGTGGTTACGGCCATGTGACTCAGTCAGCTATCTATGTTACATTATAAAATATGTGGTACCGCTCTACTAATTTGTCCTTGGGCTCTATGGCTTGGTAGTCTCAGAACCAGACTCTTAAAGAAGAGCCCATGTCTTCCAACCAAGGCACATAACTCTTCTTAAAATAACTTTCTATACTAATAAATACATTATTGTTTTCACATGAAATAATTTTAAATGGGCAGAAAATACAATATGTGTTAACCGAGGCTTCCAAAAAGTCACCGAAGTTCGACAAACATTTTCATTCAGAGTCAAAGTGAACGGTATCATAAATCTAGTTGGCGCAGTTGGATCAGTTTATTTTGCGTAGGCTGAGTAAGGTGAAAAAAAAAACAGTTTCTGAGTATACTTTTGTTCTCAATATGGTAACTGCTACCCTTATTACGCTAAAATGTGACCAGTTTTTTCAATTCTGTGACTTGTACTGTACTGAAGGCGTCGGTGGTAAAACAATTAAAAAAAACTAAAATTTAATTCAGTACTAGGCTAGAGTCAGCTCACACAAGTGCTTTTTTCTGTCTCCAGAAAAAAAGATAAAGAACAAAGCAGTTGTGCAACAACGTAGTAAATGAATGTACAAAATGTATCTGGACCAGTGATAATCTATGTATAGACTAGATAGGCTAAACAACACGACAGTCATAGGACAGGCATGAAGATCCCGCCAGTGGATATAATAAGACCCTCACTCATATTTCTGCGCTCGCGGTGAACCTTAATTTGCTTTTTGGGGGGAATAACTTGGCACAATATTGCCCCTTTATTGGCATAGTTCTGCGGGAACAGGTTTATTACTCAACCGGAAGTCGGCCACAATACAAGTGAGGGTCTTATGGCACAAGGTGCGGCGACGCACTGTTATCGCGAAAAGTGCTGAGCGTGGCAAGGGCTTTAGCCAGTCTTGTTTGTTTTTTTAGCTCAATGATCCGAGGCTTTATGTTGTAACAGCGCACTTTTGCTAGGGAGCAACCGCCATTACAATTGTTACTCTTGTAGGCGTCTTTGATAAAGTACTTAAAAACACATAACTCTACTGTAATTCCGTAACTAACGTAAATTACGTTTTGCATTAAGTGTGGACATGTCAGACCTTGTCAATTACTCCCCCACACTTAAAACGTGAACACAAAACTTTTTTTTCATTAAACACAATGACAACCTACTAAGAAAATAACGTAACGGAACAGGAACATTACTTTTCCATTATAGTATTTGTCTTGCATTGCAATGGTTAACAACATTAAGGCGGATTCTGGGGTTATTTAAAAAGAATACTATTATTGTTACTTCATTATTGACAGCTCATTAGACCTACTTAGTGGATAATAGTGATGACAATATTACTTGGATTGCATTACATGACAGTATCGATGCAATGATTTTACACCCACACTGCTAAGTAAAATCTTGGGATGGATCTACCATTACTCTTAAGTTGCATAAGCTTACTTAACACATAGGGACTATATATATAAAAAATATTTTTAAACTTACATTAGATATCCCCAGCGTGTAGTTATTTTGCCATTTATAATAAGCCATCCCACATTTATGTATACAACGATTGTTAAAAAAAAACCCAGTAAAATCAAACAAAAATAACTGATTAAGCGGCCAAAGTTAGTAAATATTGAAATAAAAAGAGCCTATAGAGCCTTACCCAACTACCATAATGTTTTTCTCTCCTTCATTAATTTCTTCTATAATGAAGGGTTAGCACGATCTGTAATTATTTAACAAGGCAAGTTAGAATGTAGTTAGTACCCTTGAATCTCTTTTTTCTTTATCTACAAAAAATTAAACAAATAATTTCACTTTCATAAGCAGAAATGGGAAAAAATATGTGTCATCGTTGTATTTTCTTTGGTTGGATTTATTCGCAAATTGGAACAGTACAGAAGGACTTACTTTCTTGTAGTGCATTAGTAGGCGTGAACAAAGCTTAAAGCCAACCGTAACTATCTTATGAAGTAAATGCTAATGAAGTATAATAACAGCATGTGCACTTTATCTGAATCCGGGGTTTTATGTGTGAAAAATCTTGACAGTTTTGATCAGGATTTTTTTTTTTTTTTTTTTTTTTAACAACGCATGGTCCACTCCATATTGCAGTTGTGGGGTAAAAGGTTCATCAATGGTGGACCACATGACTTCTAATCGGCAAGTGCCTAGTTCGATCCCTGTTAAGGGGTCTCTAATATCGCACAGGTTGGGTCCATTTATTATTATTATTATTATTATTATTATTATTATTATCGTTTCGAATACTATTGTCTCCATCCTCAAACCACTACCCTTTCTTTTCTAAAATCTACTACAAACACGCACAAAATCACGAAAATTATTTTCACTATCAATTTTACATGCGTGAACAATGTTATTTTGGTGCAAGTTTCATTTTGTACCTACCTTTCCTTAAGCTAACTGATTAAATTTTCAACGCCTGTTAACGCCTACTAGAAAGTTCGATGCTATTATGTCGGCACTTATCATTAAAGATAATTATGTATTACTAACACATGCAAAAGGAACATGATCGTATATTAGATGTTGCAAGACTTTACAAGTCAATAAGTCCCAGATCAAAAGCTTAATACATGTAGTATACAAAATACGCCTGTACAGTTATACACGTTCGCGTAGGCGTGTAAAATTTGCAAAAATAAATTAAGGCACCTGTTATAATAATTATAATGGTATTTTCCTGTCGTGACAAATTTGCTCTCTGTAAGTTCATTTTCGTGGGTGTTGAATGGGGAGTGGTCAGCAGTCATTATAGTGAGGCTTAAAGTACAATTTACTATGACTAAATCGGGACGCCCAAATTAGTGCCCACACATATGATACAGTTTACATTATAGTCTACTAGCCTACTTTGTAGGCCGAAAAAATACTCAGTGCAGCTCCAAAAATATGCAATAGTCTATCCCAAAAAAATTTAGAGTCAGGGACTCAGAAGAAACTTCTCAAAAACTGTAAAAAGCGCAGTTTGTTTTATTTCTCAGCTTAATTATGTATGCAAATCATGTTTTTATTCTAAATAAAAGTTCCTTTGTTTTGTAATGATCTATCACGACATGATATGTCGCTAAATCATATTCTTTATTAAACGAGACTTTAATGTCTAAAAGCGCCTTGAGCTGGGATTTTTTTGTAAATGGTGCTCTATAAATAAACTGTATTATAAGTATTATCATTATTATTTTTTTATTATTACACTCTATTCCTTATGTTGTTCTGTCTGTGGTATAACATTAAAATACACATTATATCACGTTGGTCCTTAATGTGCAAAAATCTAGTAACTTTGTTCAATTCGATGAACGTGCCTTTCATTTTCTAAATAAGCCATGAAACAGAATTGTACTCAATCTCCTACGCGGCTGCACTCATGTTGCCAAAAGTATAGCTACTTTGGTGTTCCCAAAAATTAAAACCCTTCTTAACGATGTATTTGTAATAGCGAATGTACTAGTCAATGGGTAGACATGTACAAATATACCACTGCTATTTTAATTCTTCGCGATCATTTCATAATCTAATGATAAATCCTTTAGCATTATTGTATGGCCGGAGCTAGATAAGAAGTTCATATATAACTTTAACAGATAGACTTATTACATCAAAAGAGTTAAATTTATTTTAAAATAACATTTGCACTGAAATAAATTTGTTTCGACCATTTTTTAATTAGTAATTTTCTATACGAAGTGAGAGTTTCAAAAAATAGCCTGTGAGATTCAATTCTCCATGTGAGCGCTTGATATATACATTTAAATAGTTCTTTTACAGAAAATGTATACTAAGTCTATTAAAACCTTATGTTAACCATGTTTTAGTGCAAAATTGTCTTTCCCGTGACTCAGATGCCTCCATTTAAGTTTACTTCATGAAACATAGGGAGGTTCACTCATCATAATCCCTGTAATCCGTTTGATATAACAGCGAGCAGATTACGCGGCTCATGTATAAACAAATGTAATGGCTTTTCGATCCTTAAGTTTTTTCTTTGTTCAAAATCAGAAACCTCACTAGATATAAATATCTATGGCAGTCAATGAACCGACGGTCTAGTCCTAAAAAATGTTTCAACCAACACTTACCGTAGCCATTTTATTTCTGACATTTTATCTAATAAAAGATAAAGGTAGAATTATTATATTTATCCTCCACCTAGCCCGCCAAAGAAAGCAAAGGCAACAACAACAACAACAATATATGGCGTGATTCTATCAACAACAACAACAACAACAACAACAACAACAACAACAACAACAACAACAACAACAACAACAGCAACAACAACAACAAGAAGAGCAACAATTTATGGCGTTATTCTATCTTAAATAAACCGATTGATGGAAAATATATATGATGTTTGATTTCTATATTCTTGTCTTGGAAGAAAACCCTCAAACAAACAAACAAAAGAAAAAAGAGAAAAGTAATGTACATTTGTTCCTTCAAATCAGCCACCTAAGAAACGAAATTTAATAACAAAATTCGAGCTTTTTTTTCTTTTTCTCTTAGCAGGCAAATTAAGGGAAAAAATCGATTCTATCAAGTGGCTGCTTCCACTATACCTTGATTCAAGACACATCTTTGTTCCGCAACCAAAAAACCAAAACCAAAACCAAAAACAAAATAAAACAGAAACGAACGAGAAGAGAATAGTTTTCACTAAACACGAAAAAACAACAACACAACAACAACACATACCAAAACAAAAACAAAAAGGAAGCAGCAAAATCCCACACTGCTGCAGTAACTAACGACACACTCACCAGGACGGGCGGGACGTAATGAACTGGAAACCGGAAACGTCTGCAAGGCGGAGGTTTCTCCGTTCTGGACCTTCCCACGCTTTCTCCTCCACGGCTCCCCTCTCTTGGCGGCCATCTTGCCCCCTGCAGGGCCCACACTTCCGGCCTGGCTGAGAAAGTCGAGATCGTCTGGGCTGGCTCCGTTCTTCAGTTTCTGCAAAACAGAGCGGGGAAATTGTGGCGTCAAATTCACAGAAAATGTGAGGACAGGAAACAACAAAGTACCCCGGTATCCATTATTTTATTATCATTTTTTTTTACGAAATTAGCAGGAAGAAGACATGTTTTCCATAGTCAGAGTTACATTAAAGTTCTTATGTTCAAATGTATATAGTTATGACACAATGCTACTCAGTGACATTTTTTGTGTGCATAGCGCTCTTCCAAAGCAATACGAATGAAAACAGTTCTAACTGTTACTTAATTTGAACGATATGGGCTTCTTCGACATTAAATGTTATTCAAATGTTGGTATTCTTTGGGTACTCGGTCTGCTCTTTTTGGAAGCCACCGTAAATATGGATGACAACTTTCATTTATCTTCAACTAGCCTTTTTTCAAAATGTTTTCTTATATTCAAGAAAATGCATTAAATTTATGACCTATTATATATTAATCTGCATGTGGTGAACTTGGAGCTATTTTCATTTGTTTTGAAGGAAAGGTAATTCATTTTTTTCGTTTTAAATTGAAACTTTGTCCTTGATATTGATGTATAAATTGAAACTGCTCATGACTTGAGTAAAATTGCTAATAACGGTTCCTAGAGTTATTTATTTATTCATTTTTTGTTTGTTTGTCTTTGATTGTTTTTCTTTTGTTTTTAGTTGTTATCATTTCAGCTTTTTTCCCCAACGTCATCTCTAATCACTATTTGTCAACGAGAAAAGCCTTATATAATATGTATGTTATTTTCGCATTTTTTCAGCACTGGATTATTTCGCGTTCCATTCCTTTTGTTGTTTGTTTTTTAATGAATTGGTATACCATTGTTTTCTTGATCACACAGCTCATCAGTTGGGAAGGCAGAGTAGTATAATTAAGATACATACCATAAAACATAATTATTTTACTAAGATTTTTGTCTTAAACTTATATCTACCTTTCCCTCTTTGTCAATTATTGGTTTTCAAAGCTTTCATTAGTAAACGTTAAAATAGTATATAAAAACAACATAAGTTAAATTCTATAAACAAAAAACAAAATAAACTAGACAGCAGTCATTATATAATATATACATCGCATTTTCTTATTGGTAAATACTTTGAGGGGTAGTGTGTTGTAGATAATATTGCCAGGATGGCATTATATCAGCATTAAGATTACTGTGTCCAATGATCATGGACATAGATATTTCGCAAGAAAACTGAGTCATATTCCATTATATCATAGTCGATTCGTGGCTACACAGGATGACAGCTTTACAAAAGCATATCTGTTAAACCAATCAGAAATCCCAGTGTATAAAACTTTTAGGCTAAGGCTTTTAGGAAAATGCGTATGTTTGTAGGTTAGTAGAGAGTAAGGTATATCAGAATGAGAATGAGATGTCACTGAGTTGAGTTGAGTTGTTTTGACGGCCAAAGTCAGAATTTCTTTTTTTTTTTTTGGTCTAACCATTTTACGTGCTGCCACACACGAAACAAGGTGGGGAGATCTGGATCGTGTGACACATTATACTGACACCGATCCAACCAGTTACAGGGGGGAAAATTAGACAAATATAAATTATTATATTTAAACCGAAAAGATTCGAACTGCAGACCTTCCGATCTAGGGACCAACACTCGCTGAGTGGGCAGGGGTAGGGTAGCCACAAACACGAACAACTAAGAGGCATGCAATGAGTTCGTGTAACAAAAGTTCGTGTAATAATGAGTTCGCGTTTGTACGGGATACATAACACTGCTGATTATAATTCACACTATCCAAGAATATCAATCAGACCGCAGCAATATACAGCCTATGATTACAGCACCGTCCACATAGTTGTTCTCATGCTCCCCATGAATTAGGTCAGTGTACACATGCGTTATAGCAGCTTTCAAAGGGGCGCGGTAGCCCTGGTGTAAAACATGGGCTTCCAGCGCAAGAGGTCCGTGATGTGAGCCCTGACGATTTCACCCCCTACTGGTTGGGTAGGTATCAGTTAAATGTGACCGGAGTCATGGTATCCACGCTCTCTCTCTCGTGTGTGGCAGCACTTAAAATTGTCAGAAGTCAGTTTGGGGGCTCTACCACAATGTAGTCTGTATAGTTCTGAATTTGGTAGTTGTTACGGTTCCCAAAAATATAAATAAATAAAAAAAAATAATAACAAAATAAAAAGAACACAAAAAAAAACACAAAAAAACTCGAACAAACACAACAGGCAGAGTCACTGACTTCATTGAAGTCAATACATTTTTGCATAACAAGGATTATATTGATCTATTTATTCGAAATTAGTATCATAGTTAGAATACAATAACATTCAGTGAGTACTTTTTACACTGCCTAAAAGCCTACAGTCCTAACTGTATGTGAGATTTTATTGATGGACCTTACTTGGTTCTAAACGCATAATTTGGTCTATTTCAATGACCCTCTCTGTTGATTTTTGACGTCTCGCTTTGAAATAACGAGGGTCTTCTTCCTTTACTTAAAAAAAGCAAAATGTGGTATAGTTTTGGGCCTCTTGAATGACAAAAGTGCTTTTTTGGCTTTATCAAAGATAAGTCAAGGAAAACTTTTGCAAATTAAAAAAAAGTTCTTAGTGAGTTAGTAATAATATCTGTTTTTATGCAGATAAATAAAAATAGTTTTCAATTCGTTGTGAGACATGTCTTGTTCAACAAGCAGACACGCTATTATACCCATTTTGTAATATGCAGTTGCCCGTTTGCGTGATTAACATTAATTTTTTTGAAAAGATTGGAAAAATTCGCACCAGTTAGCCCACAGACATTAAAAAGGGTAGAATGATAACCCCAGCAAAGCGCACCGCACAATATGTCTGCAAACTGAGGTCAACAAAACTGCGCAGGGTAATAGGTGCTGTGTACCTTCGCATCAGCTGTGGTTAGCAATCGTCAAGTAATACCCATTAGCTACGTAGTCTACAAAATCGCGTTATGGCCTCAGTTAGCAGCAGTCCTGGGTGAGTAGAGTCACGAGAATCAGTCAGCTATCTAGGTTATATTATACAATCTGTGGTGCCGCTCTACTTATTATGTTGTCTTTGGGCTCTATGGCTCGGTGGTCTCAGAACAGACTCGTAAAGAAGAGCCCATGTCTTCCAACCGAGGGACATAACTCTAACTTCTTAAAGCAAACTTCCATACTAAATAAATACATCATTGTTTTTACATGATATAATCTTAAATGGGTTAAAATCCAATATGTGTTTACCGAAGCTTCCAAAAAGTCACCGACGTTCGACAATCATTTTAATTCAGAGTTAAAGTGAACTGTATCATAAATCTAGTTGGCGCAGTTGGGTAAGTTTATACTGGGTAGGCTGTGTAAGGTGAACAAAAATACTTTCTGAGTATATTTTTGTTCTCAATATGGTAACTGCTATCCTTATTACGCTAAAACGTGATCACTTCTTTCAATTCTATGACTTGGCCTGTAATGAAGAAGGCCTCGGTGGTAAAGCAATTAAAAAATACAACTAAAATTAACTTTTTAGTACTAGGCTGGTGTCAGCTCACAGCTGCTTTTTCTGTCTCCAGGAAAAGGATAAAGAACAAAGCAGTTCTGCAGCGACGTAGAACAATGTATGTACAAAATGTATCTGAACCAGTGATATTCTATGTATAGACTAGATAGGCTAAAGCAACGCGACAGCCATACGACAGATATGAAGCTCCCGCCGGTGAAGATAAGACCCTCACTCACTGCTTTTTGGGGGGCATAATTTGGTCAAATATTGCCCCTTTATATGGCATAATTCTGCGGGAAAAGCTTTATTACTCAACCGGAAGTCGGCCACAATACAAGTGAGGGTCTTATGGCTCAAGGTGCGGCCACGCACTGTTATCGCGAAAAGTGCTGAGCGTGGCTAGAGTTTTAGCCAGTCTTGTTTGTTTTTTTAGCTCAATGATCCGAGGCTTTATGCTGTAACAGCGCACTTTTGCTAGGGAGCAACCGCCATTAAAATTGTTACTCTTGTAGGCGTCTTTGATAAAGTACTTAAAAACACATCACTCTACTGTAATTCCTTAACTAACGTAAATTACGTTATGTATTAAGTGTGGATATGTCAGACCTTGTCATTTACTCCCACACACTTAATACATGAACACAAAACTTTTTTCTCATTAAACACAATGGCAACCTACTAAGACAATAATGTAATGGAACAGGAAAATTACTTTTGCATTACAGTATTTGTCTTGCATTGCAATGGTTAAAAACATTAAGGCGGATTCTGGGGTGATTTAAAAAGAAGACTATTTTTATTACTTCATTATTGACAGCTCATTAGACCTCTTAGTGGATAATAGTGATGATAATATTGCTTGGATTGCATTACATGACAATATCGATGAAATGATTTAACACCCACACTGCTAAACAAAAACTTAGAATGGATCTACCATTACTCTTAAGTTGCATAAGCTTACTTAACACATAGAGACTCTCTCTATATATAAAATGTACTTTTAAAACGTACATTAGATATCCACAACGTATAGTTATTTTGCTATTTATAATAAGCTATCCCACATTTATGTATAAAAAGATAGTTAAAAAACAAACAGTAAAATCAAACAAAAATAACTGATTAAGCGGCCAAAGTTAGTAAATATTGAAATAAAAAAGAGCCTATAGAGCCTTACCCAACTACGATAATGTTTTTCTCTCCTTCATTAATTTCTTCTATAATTAAGGGTTAGCACGATCTGTAATTACTTAACAAGGCAAGTTAGAAGGTAGTTAGTACCCTTGAATCCTTTTTTTCTTTATCTACAAAAAATTAAACAAATAATTTCACTTTTATAAACAGAAATGGGGAAAAATATGCGTCATAGTTGTATTTTCTTTGGTTGGATTTATTCGCAAATTGGAACAGTACAGAAGGACTTACTTTCTTGTAGTGCATTAGTTGGCGTGAACAAAGCTAAAAGCAAACCGTAACTATCTTATGAAGTAAATGCTAATGAAGTGTAATAACAGCATGTGCACTTTATCTGTCTGAATCAGGGTTTTCATGTGTGAAAAATCTTGACAGTTTTGATCAGGGTTTTTTATTTTTTTTATTTTTTTTAACAACACATGATCCACTACATATTGTAGTTGTGGGGTAAAAGGTGAATCAATGGTATACCCCATGACTTCTAATCGGGAAGCGCCTAGTTCGATCCCTGTTAAGAGGTATCTAATATTGCACATGTTGGGTTCGTTTAATTATAAAAATTATGACCGGTCAAGACAAAAGCCCTGTTATCTCCACTTTGCCTTTTTATGGCGGTATAAAAATTTATCAGACTTCAGTCTTCGGGCCTGTTCGCAAAAAGTTTGTGTTGCTTATGTCGGATTCTTAGAAATACAGAAAAAATTGAATATAATTGTTTCAACAGCGTCAGCACAGATAAAACATGATGGATAACGGTACGTCCCCCTTCAACAGTTACTGTGTGTTACTCTTTCGCTAAGCATTGATTACGAATCAACTGCAAGAGTGTACCGAGTGTATTTTATTATTTAACTTATTACAATAAACTTGTTTGTTCCCCTTGGTTTAGAAGAACTTCCATGGACATTATACTTTTATATGATCACGGTTGATGTCAGCCATTCCAGGTGAAACCTTGACTCTCAAACAGGCAATAAATCGATGTCCTAAATCACAACTATTGGGCAAAGATTACCATCCTGGATTTGCAGCTTAATTTCAGGCTTGACGTTCCACACAACCATATCAGATTACATAATAATACCAGTTAGGCATGGGCTTTTCTGATACCTTTTTAGCTCCGTTAGAGGAAGATATTATAGTTCTGATTAGACTCCGATTCAGATTTCCTTACGTAACATCTTCATTTGGGCCCAGTTATCGCAACACATCTAATTATCTTTTCTGACTTCGTAAAATTGTGCTATTTTAGACTTTTAGTTATCGTTAACAGATTTTTTGTTTTGACCAGATTGAACACATTATTGTTTTCGACTTCAGAACATCTGATTTTGTACAACGGAACTGCCATTATTTTGGTGCTTGTAAACGATTCTAAAAATACAACGGTACAGAATTGCATAGTTTATATAAAGGGAATTTTCAAGACATAGTCACGTCATAAGTTTAAAATACCGGCAACACACAAACACATACATACACACACACACACACATATATTTACAGGAACCAAGGCAATGCCAAAAACAAATCAAAGCAAGTAGTTACATATTTAAATATTTATAAATTCATCTTTTCACTTTTATAAGTTTAACACTTTTAATGCAATGTCTTCTATTCTTACTGTGTATTTTTTTCATTTTTATAAAGAAGTTAATTGTGAGTATATTGAATGTACATGTATATAAATGTCAAATTATGTTTGTGACTGTTTTTGAGGCAATGGAAGAAAATTTCCATTTGGGATCAAAAAAGTGTTTCTGTCTTCTGTATTCTGTATTCTGCAATCTGTATCAGATGCATGTATTCTGTGTTCTGTACTCCGAAATATTCAATCGCGGAAAGCGAACTCTAACAGATCGTTACGTCTCCTAGGTCTGAAGACAGCTTGTATACGGCGATGGAATCCTATATCAAATTATCCGGGACTTGATCGATCATATTATACTAACACCAACCCAATCAATGACACCAACCCAATCAACAGAGAAAAATATAGCAGTTGCCAAAGTGGGGGTCGAACCACAGCCCTACTGCGACAGATACTGCTACTCAAGCCTATCACTTGCATGCCCCTTGGCAAGCCATTAAACTAATAACTTTTTTACAGCAGCTGTAATCACCAACACGATATTCTATGTCGTTTTATATTACAGGGGATTAATCATAGCTTAAACCCTGTTTTCTTGAAAAGAGAACAAGCTATATTGCCACAGGCTAAACAAAAAAGGAAAGATCGAATAGCTTTATTTGTTAACACTTGCAATAAATCACACCAAATAGCAAACGCTAAAACGTAGGAAAACATTGTACGGATGGCATAAGTAAATTTATCGTTTTCCCAATTATCGAAAATTATTAAGACAATAAATAATAGTTTGACAGCTGCTCTGTTTGTGTGTGTGCAAATTATATTATTACATTGAACTAAGCATGAGTTTCTTGTTAACCTAAATAATTACGGTTTTCCCACTCTAGTTCGTAGAAAGAATATGAAACATTCTTAATCCAGATTTATAAATTTGAACTAAGTGTATTATTATATTAAAATGCAATTAAATGCGATATAATTATAATATTCTGCTATTTAATCTGATTATATTATACATTATTTTTAGTTCTAGAGAGAAGAAGTGCCAATGTTTCTTTAGTAACATTGAGTTTAACTCTTAACTGTGTTTGTTTTATTTATAATCAATTGGAAACAGATACATATGAAATATAGACCCACTACTTACTGTACACCGACACTGATTAATATTGACTTTTTCATTATGTCTTCTCAAAATCACAGGGCAAAGTAGACATTCAGAAAGATTAAGTCGATTGTGAGACATTACAAAATTTGCAGACATTCAATACATTCGACATGACGATTAAATTATTTTTTGTTATCTTATAATTGATTTTTTTTTCAGAAAATACTCATATCATCAAGAAGTGATAAGCACTTAAAAACAATTTATGTATTAATTTGTTAAATCAAAACATCAGGATTAATGAACCTTGCTTAAAAGAAATATCTTTTTCTTGGCTGATGGAAATTATTATTACACTGACACAAACCAATACAAACCAATAAAACAAACTAGTAAATACAGCTTATATTTCAGTATGAAGAAAAACGATGTCTTTGAGCTAAATTATCCTTGTATTTTAACATGATAACATTCATATGAATTTAATTTGCTTTAATTTTCTGAACATTGTTATTAAATACAACAAAAAAATATAAGGTAATTAAAGCGCAGTGCAAAAAGTTGAAAGACTATGGTATTAGATACAAAACTATAGCATCTTCTTCATTTCAGACTGACGGATAGCATCAAACTTTTTTCACGGAAAAATCAAGTAATTAGAGAAAAATAAATCAACCTTTTAACAGTATCCGTCCAAACACGAATAAATAAAAACAACGGTCGACATGTTAAAAATTAACTTCAACATTTACAGCAAATTATAATCTAAACACACACACACACACACACACACACACACATAGACACTAACAAATAATATAAATGTCAGAATGACTCCTGTAGTCATTTGGCATTATTTAATCTCTAAGTCACGCGCAGTGGACAATGGTGAGTAATAAGCAAAATGAATGAGCATCGATCAGAGACAGCTCACAGCCTGAAAGTTTGAAACTAAAAATGGTTTTATTCCGCCTGTTTATCTATATGTCTACAGAACTTTGCTATTGTGAGCCGGTCACGAGCTCTAGATCCAGATCTAGCTGTCAGCTTAAAGTCCGGCTTTTGCGCTCGGCGGACTCTCCAAGAGTCTTTTGTTTGGCGTTCTTCCTACGTGAGCAAGGGACAAAGATCTAATGGAATACCCTACCATAAATGACGGCTGGGTGAGTTCTTAATGGAACGGCCTTTTTTCAGAGGTCTTGCGATCGCGAGGCCAATGACCGAAGACGATAGATTAGGAAATTTACACCGGTGTCTAATATGATACCTCTACAGTCTACAATCTAGATCTATAATATCTTTAATGAAAATGAAATTGATTATTTACAACATAGAAATCCCTTTAACGAAATTCTTAATTAAAATTTACTAGAATATTTCTATTTAATAGTACGTATCTATGCTTGTACTTACTCAATATGTATAAATATAACGTGTTTTTATAATTTACTAGAGTATTTATTAGAATCTATGCTTGTATTTACTCATTTTTTTCGTCTATCAATATGTATAAATATAACAAGTACACAACATGAGATTTTTCTTATTATAAATACATTCAATAACTCGAGCCGTGATATTGTGATATCATGATTTATATAGTATGTGTACTATTATTTTTATTCATGTCGAAATTCTACCTTTTTTCTCATCGTAACATTTTTAAAGTTCGTTTGTTGAAGGAAGGGTGTACTTTACTTTAGTCTTGAGGAATGAATATAGATTTCGGTATTCTGTATTCTGTACTCTATTCAATAGAATCACGGAAGCAATGAGCAATCTGAACATACCATGTCTTAAGGGTCAGAATTATGTGATGTATTGTCATCGTGTGATCGCAAAGTCTGTGTTGTGTCCATGTGTGAGGTGCTAAGAGTTCTTAATATGATATCGATCGCAGCCAGGCATTAGCTGCGTAAACATACGAGCTTTCACGTGGCAGTTGTGGCAGTTGTATCGTGATTGCCGGCTAAGATATAACACTCTATTCCCCTCCCTCCTCTCTCTCTCTCTCTCTCTCTCTCTCTCTCTCTCTCTCTCTCTCTCTCTCTCTCTCTCTCTCTCTCTCTCTCTCTCTCTCTCTCTCTCTCTCTCTGTAATGGTCTTTTTGATGGTCTTTTGAAATAAACAATGTTCAAACAAAACGTTTGTTGTTGTTAAAATTAGGGTGTCATAATGTATTTCGCTTTCTGAAGATAATTATGTCGTCTTTAAATAGCAATGTTTAATTTAACTTAGTTAATATTTTTCTCTGCTTCTACTACCATATCAAAGAACTGCAGGATAGATACTCAAACTATAACTACTACTACTACTACTACTACTACTACTACTACTACTACTACTACTACTACTACTACTACTACTACTACTACTACTACTACTACTACTACTACTACTACTACTACTACTACTACTACTACTACCACTGCTGCTGCCGCAGCTACTACTACAATTACTACTACCGGTACCCTTATTTATAAGTGGGTAAAGTAGTTTTTTTTTAATTTAAAAAAAAGTTTTCGATTTAATAACATTACAAATACCCATCAAATTAATGTCAAACGGGTAGAGTAGATAAAAACCCACCCGAACTTGTATTAAAACACATTAACTTCTATCGACTTAGAACTTATTTTATACCTACAAAATAGAAATTAGTTTGACATTACAAATATTGATGAATGCTTTACTGCCTGTATACTAAGAGAGTAATACAAAGTACACAAGAACAGTATGGAAGAACGACACGTATTTTTTCAAAGCTTAAGACAGTCTGTACTACTACTTTCTGCGAGTGCTAAACACGATTCAATCTATCTATTCAATGGATATAAATATAGGCAGTTATTTATTGCAAGTACTAAGGCCCAATGGCTTAACAAGCACGCCAAGAAGATTAATCCAATCTAATAAAGAGAGCCGAGAAGGATTAATTGAGTTGAGTTATCTTATCTTCTTGGACTCTTCTTTCATGAGGTTGACTTTGTTATTCATACGTTATAAAAGGTTTCATTCAATATTAGTAATCAGAACATAAATGTTAATTTAGAGCAAAATGCCATCAAGAAGGTTTTCTAAATGTTACTATTATTTGTTAAACAACTAAGGGTTTCTAATTATATGGCATTTAATCTCTTTCGCCCGCAACACGTCACACAATACTAATCTTGCTGAAAATATTCCTCATTCCGTTATTTTTACCAATCCTATTCCACTGTAATTAAGTTTTCAGAATGAAACCTTCTCACGCAAAGCTCATAGAATTTTATTTTTAACACTTTATGAAGGCTACATTATTATTGTATTCCATTTAAAAACGTTTTGCCTCGGAAAAAACAATGTGATATTAAAATATGACGAGCAAAGAAAAAACTGATCTGTGATCGCATTAGAAAATTAGACAAAGAAGCTTTCATAAAAAAAAAGTAAATGCAACTTTGATAATACCTCTAAACGCATTCGATTTTTGTAATTTTTTTTTCAAGATTAAAACAATGTGAGAAAGAATAATTGTAATAACAGACAAGTATATAAAAGTTAACTATTCCGATTAAGTGGCTTATTGATTGGTGCATTGTTTTGTTTCTCTTGCATGTAAACTAAACACTATAGGCCTATGATTAGCTTTTAAGCACGGATTTTTCTTTAATATTTTGTTTTTGTTTTTATGCAACACGATTAAATACGCTGGTATCTATGTTTATTGGTACTCCGTCAATGCGCAAAGAGAAATGCAAAATTGGATGAGACAAGTTTAATTAGATGGGTACACCTTATTTTAAATTTCCCAAAATATCTTTGCGAAGACACGCCCGTTTTTTTTTTTTGCATAGTTAAACAGGGTGCTTTGTTTGTTTGTCGTTTTTTTCTCACGAACAACATTTTTATTAGTTTAAAGGAGCTATGTTTATAGCTAGTTGTGTTAAACACTGACATCGCTCTTTTTGCTTTTTGTCTCCGTCAGAATCATCTGTCAGTGTGGGGAAAACTCACAGCTCCTATTATTATGATGTAGTTAAAATAAGCGTTAATTACCGACAACGTTTTATAGCTTTGTGTCTCTGTCATACCATCTCAAAACATACGGCGAAAGTAACAACCTTCATAACCAAGACCTGGATAATGGTTGAAACAAATTGCATAATCTAGCCTTGACATTTCGATGTGGCAAAGGATGGAAAAGAGGTGAGGGTTAGCTACAGAATTCAATATTAGATAACGGAAATTAAAAGCTATGCCCCTGATTTTTTTATTTCCTGAATTAACAAATAAGTACAATGATGTACATTAAATCACTATCGATTGTAATTGCATTTTTTATACGATAACGTTTAATGTTTCCAATCATTGGATGACGTTTGATGAAACGCTATCATACAAAACATTTCGGCGTTACAAACACATTACAAAACGGACTTAGGAAACGTACTTAAGTGTAACCTTGGTGTATTGTGATCATGTTGATAATCATAATTATCATGCTATCAAATTGCAGTTCTTGTTATTTTGTTGTTGTTATTGTTGTTGTTGTTGTTGTTGTTGTTGTTGTTGTTGTTCTAAAGAATAACAGGTGTATAGTACGCTTCGTAGACATTTTTGTTACCTTTCATTGGTAGCAAGAAAAGTTTTGTTTATTTAAAATGTCATCCATAGCATCAGGATTTTGTTAATCAAGTTATGCTAGAAATGTATACATTGGAATACATCGTCACATTCAAAGTGAGAGAAAGAGAGAGAGAGAGAGAGAGAGAGAGAGAGAGAGAGAGAGAGAGAGAGAGAGAGAGAGAGAGAGAGAGAGAGAGAAAGAGAGAGAGAGATAGAGAGAGAGAGAGATAGAGAGAGAGAGAGAGAGAGAGAAGAAGGAGAGAGAGAGAGAGAGAGAGAGAGAGGCAAAGAAAGAGAAAGAGAGGGGAGAGAATGCACAGCAGGGAGGGAATGTGATAAAATCGAGAGAGAGAGTTAAAGATGAAAAGAAAGATAGGCAGAGAAGAGAGAGAGAGAGAGAGAGAGAGTGAAAGACAGAGAAAGACAAAGGAAGGGAAACGAAAAAAGATGGAGAGATTCAGGGATAGACAAATACAGAGAGGTAGAAATAGCTTAGTGCACATCCTAACAGAAAAAAAAGATTAGGAAAAAAAACAGTGTAAGAGTTGTAAGAGACAGACAGAGAGAAAAGATCTCATGCGGTTTAAAAAGAATGACGTGTAGCGACAAAGGCCCCTATACTGTGACGATACAAAGAATGATGTAGAGGGAACATTGTCACCAGCGCCAATCGGCACCGCATGTCAAAAGAGATCTTACATCCAGCCAATTTATCACTGTGGGAGCAAGGGGGGCGCGGTGGACCAGGGGTAGAACATCGTCTTCCAACGCAAAAGGTCCCAAGTTCGAATCCTGTTGGTTGCGTTCCCTACTGGTTGGGTCAGTGTCAGTATAATGTGACCGGCTGAGACAGGAGTAATGGTGTCCCCGCCCCGTCTCGTGTGTGGTAGCACATACAATTGTCAGACGTCCGTCTTGGGGCCCGTCCACAATATAGCCTATATAGTGCTGATGCTGGACGTTAAAAACCAACTCAACTCAAGTGGGGGCAAACTGACACAATTGATAAAGCACGGGCATTTCAGTCGGTAACCTAGCACATTGAAACCCACCTTTGAGAAAAAAAAAAGGTTGGTTTCTTTTTTTTTTCATTTTGCACCCTACTGGTTGGGTCGGTGTCAGTATAATGTGAGAGACTGCGACACAAGTCTTGGCTAAGTATCCTCACACTGTCTTATGTTTAGCTGCACATAAAAGTGTCAGACCTTAGTCTTGAGACCCGTCTCCATATACTACATCCATTTTGAGAATCCATCAAACGTAGAACTAGAAATAGTTCTTTTCTTTTAAAGAACTACACACCTTTATATCACTTTCTTTTAAAGAACTACACACCATTATATCACTTTCTTTTAAAGAACTACACACCATTATATCACTTTCTTTTAAAGAACTACACATATATATATTACATATACACACAAGCGACAGATAGTGGACATTTAGGACTATTTCCACCCTCTGATCGAATGTCTTCCTAAACGTGTAACTGTACTTTTTTTTTACAGAAAGGTTAAGTAGCACACTATCTGAGTTTTGAACTTTTGATCTCTGGATCATAGGTTACAAGCACTACCCATTGAGTTGTGATATAATGGTGTGTAGTTCTTTAAAAGAAAGTGATAGAGAGAGACCATTACTAGAAGAGAAACGACTAAACCCTGGAAAAATTGTACTGATAGTAAAGACAGGATTTATTTTTGTATCAAAGTGACAAAAATAATAAGTACAAGGTTACTGTTAATAAATAAATTTCAAAATACGTTTGCCTGTAAGCCTACAGTAATGTAAGAAAAACACGGAACGAAAGAGAACAAGATGAAATGGAAGATCTAGGAAAGACAAGACTGTACTGATGTCGCTTTTCACCATATTATTATTATCCCCAATCACATTTTTTTATTGCCAGATCCCTTATCCCCATTAAGTCTCCTATTTAAGATAACATCGACTAACGCTGCTAGAAATATAACGATGGTGTTACCATGACAACCTAATTATGGTCGCTGTTTTTCCCTATTCATCCATTTCTACATTTTATCACTTTGTTTGTCCTTTCTCTTCTACCAACTATCACTCTGTCTGTGCTCTCTCTCCATCTCTCTCTATCTCTGTCGCTCTCACTCTCTTCTTTCTCTCTCTGTGTCTGTCTGTTTGACTGTCTGTCTGTCTCTCTGTCTGTCTGTCTGTCTGTCTGTCTGTCTGTCCGTCCGTCTGTCTGTCTGTCTCTCTGTCTGTCTGTCTGTCTGTCTGTCTGTCTGTCCGTCCGTCTGTCTGTCTGTCTCTCTGTCTGTCTGTCTGTCTGTCTGTCTGTCTGTCCGTCCGTCTGTCTGTCTGTCTCTCTGTCTGTTTCTCTCTCTCTCTCTCTCTCTCTCTCTCTCTCTCTTTCTCTCTCTCTTTCTCTCTCTCTCTCTCTTTTTTTTCTACGTAATTGTGATTTTATTTCTTAATCCTTTTTCCACTTCGTCTACGGCACTTCCATTTTCCTTAAATGCCTTGCAGTTGTATTAACATTATAGCAAAATTAGTTTAAGGTAAATCAAGGACAAATAATTATATAACAAATACTATTCACGAAAAAAAAAAGTTTTCGTTTCATATGATTTGACATTACTTTGTTTTTATACAACGCTGACTGGCCTTTAGTAAGTGAAAATGTCAATCGTGACAACAACAACCAAACAAAATAAAAAAATAAAACTATGAAGCAGGCGAAATTAGTGTTTCGTAATTTGTACATCTTTTTACTTTCAAATGTGTATTGAAAAAAGAGTCCATCCGTATGGAAAAAATATAGTGAGATAGATCTAGGTATGATTGAAGTAAAAGTTTTAAAAAAAGAACAGGATACATTTTCTGGAAATACAGATTTGACAAATATAACGTTGAAGCATACATTGTGGCATACCTTGAATACCCTTGGCAGGCTTATAACGAGAAAGCTTAACATAAGACTTGGGCATTCTTAAAATGAACAAGGATTAAGGAAGAAGAAGAAGAAGAAGAAGAAGAAGAAGAAGAAGAAGAAGAAGAAGAAGAAGAAGAAGAAGAAGAAGAAGAGAAAAAAAAGAGAAGAAAAATTAGAACAATAATTTTTATTAACTGGACGGAGGGTGTGAGTTGAGATGGTTTAACGACGAAATAGGCTATTATTGTGAATGGGAGGCAGGACTGCCTCTGAAGATTTTAAGTGCTACCACACACAAAACCTGGACTCACAGATATAGGAAACGAAATTGGACACATAATTTTTTGCCGATAGTGGGATTCAAATCGCGGAACCCCCTATGTGGAGATCAACGCTCTACCCTTTCTGCCTCTCTCTCTCTCCCACTCTCCCTTTCTCTCTCTTTCTCGCTCTCTCTCCTCTCTCTCTCTTTCTCTCTCTCTTTCTCTCTCTCTCTCTCTCTCTCTCTCTCTCTCTCTCTCTCTCTCTCTCTCTCTCTCTCTCTCTCTCTCTCTCTCTCTCTCTCTCTCTCTCTCCCCCCCCCTACCCTGAACGAAAGGTCTTAGCAATAAAAACAATCAGAGTGCAATGGACTACGTCGAGGAAATTCAGTAAATTATTAACTCAGCGTGAAACACAACACTGCTATTGTCATACACCGGGGTAATAATTTGTCAATGATTGATTACCTTTACTTCCAGTGAAGTGAAAATCAATTTCTACCTGATGCTTGAGGCGAGGTGATAATATTAAGTCCTCGTTTTGACATTAAACAAAAAAAAAATAAAAGAAAATCGAAATCAAACCTTGGGACGCTTTTCCTTTACATTGTTATGTTACTTGGTCACAGAAAAAGCAATAATGGTATTGATTAGATTTATTAAGTGTAATGGTATGATTTTGAAACCTGACATTAACCAAGGTCACCTGTAACAGTGCACTGAATATTACCTGCAGTTCTCTCATGCATAGTTCATCATCTGTTATAATGTTTCTATATCTTAATTGTACTCTTGAAAGACACACTCTCTCTCTCTCTCTCTCTCTCTCTCTCTCTCTCTCTCTCTCTCTCTCTCTCTCTCTCTCTCTCTCTCTCTCTCTCTCTCTCTCTCTCTCTCTCTCTCTCTCTCTCTCTCTCTCTCTCTCTGTCACTGTTTCTGTCTCTTTCTCTCGCTATAAATGTTTCTGTATTTTTTTCTCTTTCACACACTCTTTTCTCTCTTTCTCTCTCTCTCTCTCTCTTTCTCTCTCTCCCTCTCTCTCCCTCTCTCTTTCTCTCTCTCTGTCTCTCTCTCCGCCAATATGTACATTCTTAGCCTTTCTGTCTGTATGTAAGATCATTTTTTCTTTACAATAATTATTTACATGCTTACTTATTGAAAGTAGAAGTAACATTATTTTCATTGATTTTATGCCATTAAGCCTTCTCGAAGAAAATTCAAAGAAAGGAGAAGAGCAGCTGACATTTCGGTTCAACCGTTAACCGTTTGAGTCTGCTACACTTGTATTTAATCACTAAATTATACTAACTAGTTCGCTTTTTGTGTTTGTTTGTATTTTTCTTCATATTTTGAGAAACGTTCAGTTATAACTTAAAAAATAGATGATAAAAAAGCAGAGTGTACAAAGAATAACCTATCTAGATAGCCTATACTGATGGGCAACAAATAAAGACATGAGCGATTTAGACTTTGTAAAGTTTTGTGAGCAAAGAGAAGAGTAGCGTGCTATCATCACCTATGCCTGCTCTTGATACTTGATGATGATAATGATAATGATGATGATGATGATGATGATGATGATGATGATGATGATGATGATGATGATGATGATGATGATGATGATGATGATGATGATGATGATGATGATGATGATGATGATGATGATGATGATGATGATGATGATTGCATGATTGCATGCCAAACGATAGGCAATCGTGCATTAAACCTCCTCCTTCACAAATTTACACTTTTTTTCACCCATATTGCAACGAAGCACACTACTTATCTATCAGAATTTAATGAGCTAGCAATTAAGGGTAAGTCATGCATGAAATCACACGAATTTATGAAGCCTCAGACAATGTTCGGATGAGCGTTTTCCCAACACCTGTAATGACTTCCTTGAGGAAAATGGAGTTCAAAGCAAACTAGTTTTAAATTTGGAGCGCAATTTTGCGACCTCTAATGGCCTTCAAGAGAAATATGGAGCTCCAAAATGGTCTAATTTGAACATCCTAAAATGCCATTTTAAAGCTTTTAATGGCCACCTCGTGATCGGGTCGAGGCCTGAATAATTTAATGATGGTTTCGGGCCTCGCGATCGGTAAATTGCTACCCCTAGGGCGATGTTTTAACATACACGTTATTTATATCTTGAGTGAAACGACTTAAGTGATGTTTGCGTTGAACCCTGAATCTAATGTTGTTGTTTTTTTAGTGTTTTAATAGACATAACCAGAAAAAAATCATAAAATATTTGAGTTTGCTTAATGCTTTAGAAAAGAGAAAAGAAGAGAGAGAGAGAGAGAGAGAGAGAGAGAGAGAGGGGGGGGGAGAGAAAGAGATACATAGAAAGAGAAAGAGAGACAAAGTGAGTGAAACAGGCGGACACACTGACTGACAGAAAAGCAATCATAGCCATATATAGTGCGAAACATATAGTGCGGAATGGTGGAAAAGAAAAAAAAGGCATATTCCGTCATATTTCCCTCTCTCTATTTCGCTCTCTCTTTCTCTCTCTTTTTCTTTGTTCCTCTCTTTCCATCTCTCTCTTTCCCTGTCTGCCTATGCCTCCTCTCTCTCTTACTCTCTCTCTCTCTCTCCCTCTCAACATAGCCGTTACCGTGCTGACGTGCAGTAAAACAAAATCACTCACAATTCACTCACCCTCCCTCTCTCTCTCACCCTCTCTCTTACACACTCACCTTTTTCGCACTCTCTTACCTCTCTCTCTTTCACACTCTTTCTTCCCTCTCTTTCTACCTACTCCTTCCTTCCTTCTCCACTCCCACCCTTTCTCTATCTCTCTCTATCTCTATCTCTCTCTCCCTCCCTCCCCCCTCTCTCTCTCTCTCTCGCTCTCTCTCTCTCTCTCTCTTTCTCTCTCTCCCTCTCTCTCTCTCTCCCCCTATCTCTCTCTCTCTCTCTCTCTCTCTCTCTCCTGCACTGCCCCTCAGATTGCTATCGATCGATCCCTCGGTGACCCGATTACTCCAGGTCGGCACAGTTCTCATGAATATTGATTAGCCAGATCATTGTCTTGGTCGACGATCGCCCGTGCCAATAACAAATCAAGGAACGGAGACTGCAGCTAGAGGTGAGTGCGCAGAGAGAGATTCCATGAAATATTGAGTCTAAGACATTCCTTGTGCCAAACATGGTCGCATTCAGGATTTGCGTTTTCGCCTCTAAGAATTAAATAGTGATGAGTAGAAGAGGCGGATGGTGAAGCAATGGTGGCGTGCTTCATGGTGTAGGTGATTTGGGTAATGGCGAGGACTCTTGACCTGTTATTTACCAAGACTACGTTTTTACAGTGAACTGAGTTTTATTTTATCATTTCTAGTTCTCTTTAATGCATGTCTTTACTTTCGTATATTTTATCTTTATTTCATGAAACACACTCACACACACGCCCTGTTTTTTTTTCTGGGAACTACCTCTACCTCTTAAATACATATTCTTTATCTTCGTATGGTTTTATGTTTCTTTGTCTTCATTGTACTGTTTAAAACGCACACGTTAACATTCTCTCTCTCTCCCCCCCCCCCCCCCTCTCTCTCTCTCTTATTCTATCTCTTGCTTTCTCTCTCTCTGTCTTTTTTATCTGGTCATCTCTGTCGATACGTCTGTCTGTCATTCTGTCTGTTTGTCTCCTTTTCTGTCTCTTTATCTCTCCCTCTATCCGCCCAATTAAATGCCCTAATTACTAATTAGGTATATTTAGTGGGTCTCTTATGGTGTTATTTCACAAGATTAACTGTTACGGTGAACTGGCTCTTTTGTGCACACACCAACGGCCTACTTTCGTCTGTGTCTATATCTCCATTCTACTGTTTGACTTAATTTCTTTACTATCACTATCCCTTCTCCTAACTCCTTCTTTCTATCTCTTCTTCACTCTTTCTGTTTCTTTACGTCTCTCTCTCTCTTCTCTCTCTCTCGTTCTCTCTGCCCTCTCTCCTTCGCTCTCTTTGACCAATATCATAGCTATAAGCATCTGTGTCGTCTATTGTCAGCTATGAAAAAATCACACCAATACTAAAGTATATATATTCCTCTCAAAATGTATTAGGATGTTGGACTATCCGTCTTAGATTATCTAACCCCGCATTAGTTTGCTGGAATTACGGAGCTTCACTTATAAACGGAACTGTGACCAATGTTTTAAATTTCTCCATAATAATAAGATTATACACTTTTGGCTAACCATTCGTATCTTTTCTTATATTTATCTTACCTGCAGTTCTTTCTCCACCCATATGGCCTGCTGCAGGGATTCAAACTCCATATCGCTGACGGTGCCGGGCGCCTGAGCCATCGTTGCCTCGTTGAGGGCGTCAGTGAGTACATCGTTCTCCAGATCAGCCAGTTGCGCGATGGCGCGGAGTTGTCCAACCTCGTCCTGCAGCTCTACAATCCTCGTGACGAACTTCCCGATGGGCGGGGGGAGACCAGCCACCTCTCTGGGGAGGTGGCTCTCCACACCAGATCCAAAACCTAGTTCTCGGAATACTTTGGCAACCTCGTCTTTTCCCCGAGATTCGGCCGGTTCCGTGTCATCGTCCATCAGGAGATTATCTGGGTCCTCGACATCTTCGTCGTCGTCTTCCTCGGCGGCGTTCATGCTCAGCGCATTGGCCAATTCTCGGAGACGCTCTTTGTCCACTTTTGTCCTGCTGGGTTTGATGCTTAGTGAGGTCTCCGATGGAGATCGGTCGCTGGAGGAAATGTCGAAGACGATATCTTGGTCACCAGGGGCTGTGAATTCAGGGTCTGTAAGAGGGTTTCCGTAGATAACATCCTCTTTGTCACCATTCTCGTTACTTATTACGTTTAGAGCATTCTTTATGTCTCGCTCGTTTAATATTTCTCGCTCGAGAGCCGCTTCTGTGACGCCTCTGTTGATGCTGTCGATAATATCTTCATCAACATTACCATCTTCACCTTCTACGTCTGAGTTGGTAAGAAGTCTTTCCAAAGTTAGATCATCGGGGATTCCATTAGGCCTGTAATTATCACTCAGTCCATTTCTGGCTGCGCGTTTAGTGGTTCTTTTCTCTGCGTATGGAGGAATATCGCCACTTTTCGACATCCACATTTGCTCAAGGGCAGCTAAGTCATTGGCGCCAATTTCTCGGGCGATTTCTTCCTCTGCTGCCGAGACAGCTTCATCTGCTGCTGCAGCTTCTTCCTCTGCCTTCTCCTCTGCCTCTTCCTCTTCAGCTTCTAGCTCTTCGTTTATCGCCTCTTGGGAAATGTCCCTCTCAAGCTGGGAGGCAAGGGCGTCCGAGATTTCTCTTTCAGAGTCTTCGATGGCGGCTTCCATGCTCCCCATGGATCCTTCAGGCAGAGTCTCCTCTACGATCTCCTGCTGCCCATCTGGTGCCTCCAACTCGGTCAGTCGAGCCCCTCCCTGTGGGGTATTCACCTCCAGAACTCTTCGCTCTCCGACAGGAGTCTTCACCTCCTCCTCCACGATTACCTCACTCTTAGGGACTATGTCCACATCAGGGTTTTCTTTATCCACGTCTTGTTCCTGATCACCTATATCATCGTCTTCTTTGGCGAATAGTGACTGAAGCTCCTCTTTACTCGCTGGTTGAACAATCGCCATCTCCTGTTGAGGTTCAGGCTCGCCTATGTCCTGTAGAAATCCGTCCTCTCCCTGCGATTCCTCATCATTGCCCTTGGCCGCTACTTGCCTCTGGAGTTTTCCAACTGCTTTCATCAAAGCCTTGAACTCCTCCTGGGTGAGCGTATCCAGGGAAAGACTACTCTCATCGTCCACTGACACAGGCCGCGGAGGGACAGACTTTTTCACAATCTTCCTTTCAACCTTTGGACTACTTCTTTTCTTCTTTATGTCTTTCTTTTTCTTTTCATTGCTTTCTTCGGGTTTGTCATCGTTAGAGAAAATGCTCTCAATCTCTTTCTGGGTGGGTTTCACAGTTTGCGTCTGAGGATCAAACTCTTTGAAGCTGTCATCAGAAACCCAGGTTGGCTCTTCGTCGACGCCTAGATACTGACCAAGATCATCGTCGTCTAGCATGAGGTCACGTGCACTGCTTATCCAATCATTGACGTCTTTGCCTAGGGGCCGTGACCCCAGCAGGTCTTGGGCGGTTAGGTACTCTCCGTCGTCGGCTCGTCTCCTCTCCCTCTGCAGGAGGGCAAGAGCTTGAGCCAGATCGAGGTTCCGTGCGTCATTAGCGCGCCGCCGCGTCCTGCCTCCCACACTGAATGACGTCACTTCCTGTGGGCTTAGCAGGAGGGGAAGAATAAGGCCTAGACCTGCAACACTCAACACCATCTTTGCTGACGATGCCATATTTTGGCGGGGTCCAGTCATGACGATAGAGACCCTGGTACGTGTAGCTGGAGAAGATAAAAAAAAAAAACAAATTTTAAAATTATTGAAAGTGTCTATCATTTTTTTATTATTATTGTAAATTAAGTGTAATCAACAGTAATGTTTTGTTTTTAATACCACTTAGAGCAAGATTCTCTTCCGTCCACGTGAAAAGCCACATCTTTCATTATAGACTATTCATATTAAATTTTATTCTATTGGGGTTGTCGATAAATTATTAAAAGCATCAATATGTTGCAACCGGTGGGCATTATCATAAATGCAATATAGCTGATTATAAACTTTAGTGTTCATCATGTAACATAAAAAATCGTTTATGTATTTTGTGCAGCATATGCTGAAAATACTGTTATTTTGGACTAAAGTCAAATAATAAAGATTATTCAAAAGTCAGGGGTAATTTAAATTTCATCCGCGTTAAGACTGGGGTAATATAT
Organism: Elysia chlorotica; assembly: GCA_003991915.1. Lineage (NCBI taxonomy): Eukaryota > Metazoa > Mollusca > Gastropoda > Plakobranchidae > Elysia > Elysia chlorotica. Next base: position 73,556 of record RQTK01000515.1, read on the forward strand.
AAACGTTACAAGTTTCTTTTCTGCCATGTTAACCCACGTCTTATGGTTCTAACGTAAAGTTTACTTATCCTTAAATTTTAGATTTTCAAAAAAAAGTTGTAGAATAGTCAACCTTTATACGCAACCTTTCGACACAGACAGGAAAAAAATCTATAAATTATAACTTTTACATGAAAAAATAGTAAACGATTCAGTTCCAAGTCAGCAATTTTCTCATCTCAAAATCGGTATCGACGAATTAACTAGGTTCAATGTTAGGTTTTGTTTTGGAATACTTGTAGGTTCAAAATACAGCTCTTTGTCGTGATAGTGTATTATACACTGAATTATTTTGCATCTTTTATTATAACGACTGCATTAGAATTCAAATCCATTTACTGTATAGTGTGATAACATTTAGGTTACATAAAATACAACAAATATTTTCCCGTCTAGAATTGTTCACAATCTCGAAAACATCTACTAAACATATCGGTTTATTAGTTCGTGTATTGAATAAAATTATCAATACTTGGCAGACAGCATGACTTTCTTTTAGTTCGGTGTGGACTATTGACTTCCTAGCCAGTCTCAACCAGTCTAATACTATTCCGGGAGACCTTGCGATAAACACACACGCAGTGAAAACAAAGACGATGGGTCAGGGGATCCGCAACGGCAATATACCGTAGCTCTATCCTTGACTTATAGAGCCAATAAGAGATCAGAAATTCCCTTGACTGCCGGTTCTGATTATGTCACCGTTATCTTCATGGCGATTGCAAAACCTGGTATATCACACACATACACAAAACACATAATATACAAAGACACATATACAAAAAACATACACATAAAGACACACACACACACACACACAAAGACACACATACACAAACACAAAAGATACAGACACACACACACAAACACAGACAAACATACACAAAGACACACGCATGACTCACGCATACTTGACAACAGACATTATTTTCCTCACGTTCCTCCCTGTTTCCGCTGCTCTTCTAACAAGACTCTAGCCAGGGGCAATGTTCACTTTGTTGAGACGCACGGGACTTAGGAAACTCTGGACCTGAATATGCATTTTTCCCCTTTTTTTAATTCTATTTTAAGCTGTTTGTTAACATTATGACAAAACGTAAAAATGGTTCATAGTCACAAAGGTCAAGGTTTTTTTTCGGTTCTTCTGATTGATAATTGTTTTGACAAATATTTATATACGCTGAATATTTTGCGCTAATGCAAGGCATTTGTTGCATCAATCTCAATTTGTTTTGTCCATCAATCTAATTTATATTTTTTCAACTTATCCTTTTATGACAGAGAGAGAGAGAGAGAGAGAGAGAGAGAGAGAGAGAGAGTGGGGGAGAGGGTGGGGGAGACAGAGAAATAGAGGCAGACAGACAGACGGAGACATAGACAGAGAGAACGAGAGAGAAAGAAACAGAGAGAGGAGAGAGACACAGAGAGATTGAGAAAGACTGGGATATTATGAAAGTGAGAGAGAGACACAGAGAGATTGAGAAAGACTGGGAGATTATGAAAGTGAGAGAGCGACTGTATTAGATATAAAGGCAGACGAGAAAAGGACACAGAAACAGACACAGAGAAAGAGATACAACGAGAAAGAGAAAGATAGAGAGAGAGACAGAGACAGAGAGAGAGATACCAAGAGAGAGAGAGAGAGAGAGAGAGAGTGTGTGTATGTGTGTGTGAGTGAAAAGCGACTGTAATGAGGAAAAAAAGCAAGCAAGCACCAAAAGGGATGAAGATGGCACGAGAAAAAATTACAAACTTCACATACTTTGTGTTCCAGGGCTAAAAAACACCTCTCAAACATAGATAACCTATTACGGTAGAAATCCCCAAAGGAATATAACTCATCTTTATGAGGTCGCCAGCAAAGATGATGTAGTGAGACTTCAGAACGAACTGATCTCCTATTATACTTGTATAAAATATCGTATTTTATGTTTAATTTTTTTTAATAATATGTAATTTTTTACCTCCTAAAAACTTACTAAAGGCTTTTGTGAAGAATGTAAAAGGCTCTATTTGCATTTTGGCAAAGAGAGCCAAAGATTCTGGTCACATGATAAGCGCAGATTTTGTCTTATTGCAAAAATCGTAAAAGAAAATTATATCGATGGAAGTGTCTGTAGAAAGAGAAATAAAAGATAGATAAGAGACTATACAGTTCATCTTTTACGTTTACACTGCTTTATTTGACACCTAGATTGTATTTAAAATGCGCATATTACCGTAAAACGTAACGTAACAGTATATTTATGTAAGCATTGTTTTTCTGGTAATTATTGGACTTATATAAAACCACCAATTTTTTTTTAGTTTGCTTCGGTGTAAAATATTATCTAAATCGCATAAGTTCTAACGAAGCAGGTTTGAAGCTCAGTTGGTGAACGCTTTAACGTTGTTGTTTTGTTTTTGATTTTGTGTGTTTATTTGTTGTTGTTTTTTGTGTGTTTCTGTTGTTGTTGTTTTTTGGGAGATCTGGAAGATAAGGAAACGATGAATTAGTTTCAATAAGATAATATTCATCTTTATTCATCCTCGGGGAACTTCTTTTGTTGGATATACCACAAATAAAAAAAATCTCGCCATTGACACATCTCGTTTACCAACTGTGGAGCCAATGATCGGCCAGAAAGTCCCATGCTTAAGGGACTTAGTTACGCCATCTGTAATTTTTCTGTGTATCGCAAAGTCTCTTTTGCTAAATTCAGGGTGCTATGTGTAAACTGGAAGTACATTTAAACCCCCGCCTATGAATCCCACATTCATCGCAAATGGGCCGACTAAATCTAGTACCTCCTTGTACTCGGTGCACCTAACGCCTTATGTCGCACCCAGGCAATAAAAACCGTCTGACACCTTGTTTTAACAAGAAACATAAGCTGGGCATTTCACTGAAATCAAGATATGAAAAACAGCCCATAAAAATTAGGAAATGTGTTAGTCACGGTTCTATTTCACACCTTTCAAACTTTTAATTTGTTTGTTTTTTTAACATATAAAGGGCAATTAACATGCTCACGCACACAGACACACACACACACACGCACACATACACACACATATGATCTTCGAAGGCGAAATAAACAATTCAACCAATTTAAGGCAGCAAATAAAAGACGTGGTAAATAAAAGTGAAGCGGTCGTGACTGCAAGCATTCGCTACCTTCACAAACCATTAGCTTTTGTGAATTAAATAACGAACTAACAAAATAATACTTAATTCATGCACACCTAAATAATACTTAATTCATGCACACCAAAATAATACTTAATTCATGCACACCAAAATAATACTTAATTCATGCACACCAAAATAATACTTAATTCATGCACACCAAAATAATACTTAATTCATGCACACCAAAATAATACTTAATTCATGCACACCAAAATAATACTTAATTCATGCACACCAAAATAATACTTAATTCATGCACACCAAAATAATACTTAATTCATGCACACCAAAATAATACTTAATTCATGCACACCAAAATAATACTTAATTCATGCACACCAAAATAATACTTAATTCATGCACACCAAAATAATACTTAATTCATGACAAAAAACAAAAACAAAAACAAAAAACAAAAACAAAAACAAAAACAAAACAAAAAACCAGTAGGGTCATCGAAATCAAGAAACAGTTTAGCGTTTAGAACCAACATGAGCTATATCATTAAGATATTAGGAGCAGTTAGGATAGTTTACATTCTTAGTCTAGTAGGTTTGTAGGCGCAAGGAAAAATACTCACTAAGAATTATTCTATCCTATATGATACTTTTGTAAAATAAATTGATCACCATTACCCGTGTTGTGCAAACATGTGAACACTTCAGTCAAATCGCACATGTGAACACTTCAGTCAAATCGCACATGTGAACACTTCAGTCAAATCGCACATGTGAACACTTCAGTCAAATCGTGACTTAGCCTGCTATTTTAGGCAACTTCGGTCTAGATAAATAGTGTCAAATTAAATTATGCAAGGTTTCATCAAAGACTTTTATTGTAACATGACCCTCAGTGTTAATCTTTCAGGATTATGTGAGCTCTTCATCTTAGAACCCGCACCTTGGCGAAAGATAAGCGTTGAGTTGAATTGAGTTTGTTTAATGTTCAACATCAGCACTATGTAGGCTATATTGTTGACGGACGCCAAGACTGATGTGTGACAAATTTATGTGCTGCCACACGTGAGACATGGCAGGGAGACCTGGACTACCCAGTCACATTAAACTGACACCGTCCCAAACAATTAGAGGGGTGGAAATGGGACAAACACATTTTTGACCGATCGTGGGATTCGAACCGTGGACCCCTAAATATGGAGACCAATGCTCTATCACTTTAGCCAGTCCGCCCCTGGAGGAACATAGGCAATAGAATAATTTATTGTTTCGGCCGTAGCAAATAGACCTGGCTAACAACAATGCCAGTAGATTAATACAACCGGGTGGTCTTACAATACTGAATTTGATTTCATCTCTTTATCTTCTTCTCTCTCTTTCTTTCTCTCTCTCTCTCACTCTCTCTCTCTCTCTCTCTCTCTCTCTCTCTCTCTCTCTCTCTCTCTCTCTCTCTCTCTCTCTCTCTCTCTCTCTCTCTCTTTTTTTTCTTCTATACCACCATTAACATGTTATTTTTCACAAAATTAGAAATTATTTTAAAATCAAAAACTAAACAACTATTTACTAAAGTGCAGATGACTCAAACTTCCTGGAAAACGCTTCTATATTTGCCCTGAAACGCGAACACTTTGTCTGTAAACTCGCTCTTTGTAAGATGACAGATCAAACAATAACGAAGAATGAAAACAAAATTAGACAAGTTAAAAGAGGTGTGTTGAGACAAAATAACACTTCGGGGGGTAAAATTGCCAACGACGAAACAAGCTACAATGGAGTAAATTTGAAACTTCTCTTTTAACTGTTTCCAGCTTTAACCAGACTGGTCTGAAATTACAGCTGCGAAATCAAGTGAAAAACAAATACCAAGAAACGTGAGTTAAATTTTCTCGACCGTTTTGCTCGATATAATTGTTTGACCTTTTGTTCGTTGACTTTTTTCCGAACTATTTTACTATACGTTTCGTCGTGTAGAAAACATTATCTAACTCACTTATGTTTTTCCATCAATTAAAAAAAATAATGATAAAAAACGAAGGAAGGACATATTTTTATAATTATCGCTTTTGAAAAACGGCTTTCCATAGATTTCCTCTGGGAGCTGGCAAACTAGGAAGGTCTATTGATGTAGACAATACCAGTCTAGAGCAACTGCTATTTCATTTTTTTAACAAAGGTGCAACATAGCTAAGCAGAAAACAATTATTATTATCAAAGTTTTATCACAGACAATAGATTTTGTGAGACGTTTCGTAAACATAGCTCACAGTGCTTTTGATACGGGGAGCTAATGTGACGCATGTTCACTCTATTTTATATTTGAAAACAATCTTCAGACTGAGTTTGTACAAAGGTTTAAAGAAATAAGCAACCACCTTAATTATCTTCAGCCCTGTGCTCAAAACTATTGGCGTGAAACCTCTCATTATTTCACACTCTCTGGTTTTATCATGACAGAAAATTGAAGTGGCAAATCAATTTTTTTGCGTGTGCCGCATATCCTTGTAATGATCACTTTAAGAAAATAATGGTGGTAAATGTGTATGTACGAAGAAAAGGGTATGAGAAGTGACTTCGTGGTTCGAAAGTATACTTGTCCTTGTTTTGAAATTGTCAATTTAATATAATCTCAGTCTGCGTACTTGTCTGTCTATGTTCGTGTCTCTCTTAGTATCTCTCTCTTGCTGTTTCCGGGTCTTTCTCGCTCTCTCTCTCTCTCTCTCTCTCTCTCTCTCTCTCTCTCTCTCTCTTTCTCTCTTCCTTCTATACCACAATAAACATGTTTTTTTTCACAAAATTAGAAATTTTTTTAAAAACAAAAAAATAAACAACTATTTACTAAAGTGCTGATGACTCAAACTTCCTGGAAAACGCTTCTATATTTGCCCTGAAATGCGAACACTCCGCCTGTAAACTGGCTCTCTGTGAGGTGACAGGTTAGAATACGAGAGCAAACAATAATGAAGAATGAAAACAAAATTGGACAAGTTAAAAAAGGTGTCTAAAGACAAAATAACACCGCAGGGTAAAATTGCTAACAACAAAACAAACTACAATGGGGCAAATTCGAAACTTCTCTTTTAACTGTTTCCAGCTTTAACCAGACTGGTTTGAAATTACAGCTGCGAAATCAAATGAAAGACAAATACCAAGAAACGTGAGTTAAATTTTCTCGACCGTTTTGCTCGATATAATTGTTTGACCTTTTGTTCGTTGACTTTTTTCCAAACTATTAATTTTACTATACGTTTCGTCGTGTAGAAAACATTATCTAACTCACTTATGTTTTTCCATCACTTAAAAAAAATAATGACAAAAACGAAGGAAGGAAACATATTTTATAATTATCGCTTTTGAAACACGGCCTTCTATAGATTACTCCTGGGAGCTGGCAAACTGTGAAGATCTATTGATGTAGACAATAAGTCTAAAGCAACTGCTATTTCATTTTTTAACAAAGGTGCAACATAGCTAAGCAGAAAACAATTATTATTATCAAAGTTTTATCACAGACAATAGATTTTGTGAAATAACCATTACTTTTCAAACATCCAAAGCTATACAGTAGACAGAGGAGGTGGAAAAGATAAATTCAACACGTCAGTCAATGTCAGAAATAGACAGAGGCCATACAGACGAGCATGTACTATACACTAAGTCTAGTAAACCACAAACCTCCTCTACAGACACGTTGGTGATGGAATCGGCCACTAAGATTGTGTTTCGGATGTCCAGATGGATGATCAACTTCCGCTTCCGGTGGTCAACGTGTATGGGACCGTGCAGAACGCGGTACTCTTTGACGCCCAATTGCACCGGGATAGATCGCACGCGTTGCAGCTTTCGGCATTCCTTCAAGGCTCTCTCCTGGTCGATTTGAACACTCTTTCTCCTGGGGAGATTTGTGATGAAGTAACTACTCTCACTACTGCTGCTGCTAGCGTCGCTTTTATCCTCTGGGTCATCGTCAAGGTCAAGTTCGGCAACAGCCTGGGTCAAACCCAGATCGCCGTCAGTTTTAGTCTGCGACTGTACCTTCGCCTGTCCCATATGACCAGACTTGCCTTCTGCAGGACCGTGACCGTTGGTTTTGCCCGACCCGTTGACAAGGACATCTCCTTTTTTCTTTGATTGCCCATTCGTTTGTCGACGCGGTTTGCCAAGAGGTCCGGTGCCACCGTTTTGGACAACCTTAACTCCCCCGTCACGCATCAGGAGACAGAGCTATGGGTCAGTGTGAATAGTGTTGACGCTCTTGTTTCTGTTGACAATGCGTTGTCTGGTTGTTGTTTTTTTCCTTTAAACGTTAAACAAAGCTGGATTGATATTCACAATTCCAGTTATGTAAATTTCGATAAAGAACATTTTTTTCTTAAGATTTTGGTGATCATAGTATTTCTCAGTGTATGATATTGTTTTTTTTTTCAATTTTGGTTCTTTCCTCCTGTTATCAGATCAGTTGTAAGAAGGCGTGGTAGATATGTATTCGATTTTCTTGTCATTTATGTCCCAGTTGCCACTAACAGTAATCTGTAGGCCATATTTCTACATGTTTAGAGGACTGCTGGTGAAAATCTTGTTTAACCTGCAATAAAATTGATGAAAAAAAAAACCTTAACTGATTAACCTCATAAATCAAACTACAAAAAACAACAACGAAATAAATGAAAATTGGTGAAAATTGCCAAGAGCACAAATAGTATGGTAATCGACTTCTAGCCACTTTAAAAAAATCAATATGACAAATATGACAAATAAGATGATGGCAGGTACAGAGAACCCAATCGTTAGACTGTGATTGGTAAAACTCTCGCTTACGAGCGTTGGATGCATAGCACACCTAGCAAGCGGTGTCATCATCGTGAAGTTCTTTAGCAGAGACAATCAATTTAAATTAAAAATAAAACCGCTATGCACTGTATACTCCTGCGCTACAGCTAAAAACCATACTGCCACAAAATATCGTGGGATAGCAAATCAATTTTTTTTATCGACAGATCTACGATTTTCTTGCCGCGTGATAAGTTAATTATAAGATAAAAAAAAACAGTTTGTCTTTCTCAGCCAGTTAGTCTGAATGGAGTTGCAGAATAATTTTCTAGAGGTATTATAAATAACTGAAAATAAAGTGAAAAATATGTTTTTTTGAAAAATCTTTGTTTTAATTTGTAGGCATTGCTACTGTTAATTCTTCGTTTAAAATTAGTTTGATAGTCTCTTTGTGGGGACAAGCACTATCAAATCGCAAGGGTCACACTTAGATAGATGTTATTGACTTTTCTGTGGTTTAATTTATTTTGAACAGCAGTGTCACGATTGGACTTGTTTTACGGAATACGAGTAGATTAAAAAACAGTTCATTATTATGATTAACGAAAAGGGTGAGAAAAAAAACAAAAAAAAGAGAAAAAAAACGAAACAAATAAAAGCAATTAAATAAATTCAATGAAGACATCGCACAGGATATGGTACTTTCTGATTGCGTGACATATCAGAAAAAATACAATATTTTTATAACAATAATTATTGTTATGTCCTCAGATCATTTGACCAGATTAGGCAAGAAGTAACGAAATACAGAGCATGGGGAAATCGGTGTTCAGTGTCCTCATAGACCTCTTGTTTTTTCAAGTTGCCTTTTGAGCATCATCATAACCTCATAATTTACTGGATAAATAACCAAATATATTGGTATCTTCTCTTTCACTTGTACTACTTTATATGCTGATCATTTGTATTAAAACACTATACAATGTCAATACGATCACTGTTTCAACTGAGCAATACTTTTTAGAATGTTTTCTTGCAGTCATCGATTAACATGTTAAAATATCCACATTTGTATATCTATTGAAACGAAATCGGAAAATTCATAAAACTTATGCAATACAAATGATATCGATTTGCCAAACACTGCGTATTTTCATTTTATTTTAGATGTGATTTAAATGGAAACAGAATGTCAGGATTGACGCAACATTTCTATCTGTCAAGTAAAAAGTAGTCTCTATTTTTTTTTTAAATGCTTCTATATTTGGGCGTAACGATGCCCACAGGTTATATCAAATCCAATCGTCGTCAGACATTCCTTTGTTTCTTATGTCTGCCTTGTTAATCAATACAATAGTGACCTTTTGTCCAACATCCATTAGCTAGACGAAATCTAAAACCATAGTTTTTGAATGCCAGACAGTTTTGTGTCGGTCGGTAGGTCTGAGAATACTGAATTACAAAAAGCAAATAAAAAGATAAGCTTGAAAATATAAGGAACACATGTATGGAATTTTTTTTTCCAGACACATGATATTTTGAAGACAAATAGCGCTTGAATTTACTTGAATCTTATGGAAGAGAATCAGAGGTGATAAATTAACCATGAACAGTAATTTTCATAGTTTGTATACCCTATTGAAAAAAAGGTAACAATATTCTACAGGCCGCTTTATATTTTATATTACTTCGCAAATCCTTTGCTTTTTAAAAATAATAATATTTCATTTTAAGAACATTCCAGTTTTGAAGTTGTTTTTACAGTTTATTATCGTAAAATACAAACGTTTACTGTCTTTTCCAGCCCCTGCTTGATAATTACCATTTATTTGCCAGATTTTCATCTCTGTAGGACGATACAATGTCTCAATAATTATATTAGAAAAATATCATTTTTCTCAATTGCCGCCAGGTACAGACTCACATCACCCATTACTCTGGCAACAGAATCATAACATTCGTGTCTTATAAAGTGTGTAAAACGATATCCAATAATATTTTTGGTTCGTGAGTTGCTTTTTAATCATTCAATTTTGTAGTTTTTTTTAAACTTTAAAGCGCAATCATAAGCTCCATAAAAAATATGACTATTACTATTTTACTTAAATAAAGAGCTATTTTCTTTCTTGGTTATGACAAAATTAGCATAACCTAATTCGTTGTGGTTTCTATTAAAGGCGTCTTGGTGTTAGCAATACAGAACAATACTTGAGCTGGTTGCTCTAACCTTGATGAAAAACCTCATCTTGGTCCCAAGGAGCCAATCTTGTCCTGCATTATGGATAGCTATTGATGTTTGCGCTTGAAGGCAATAAAGAAGCCAAAGAAAGAGAGAGTCAGGGGGAGAGAGAGAGAGAGAGAGAGAGAGACAAAAGAGAGAGAGAGAGAGAGAGAGAGAGAGAGAGAGAGAGAGAGAGAGAGAGAGAGAGAGAGAGAGAGAGAGAGAGAGAAAGAGAGAGAGAGAGAAGAGAGAGAGAGAGAGAGAGAGAGAGAGAGAGAGAGAGAGAGAGAGAGAGAGAGAGAGAGAGAGATATAGAGAGGGGGGGGGAGACCAGCTAGAGAGGGTCAGAGAGAAAACAAGAATGATAAAATGTGTAACTCACCCAGGTAACGGACTTGTGTTGTACTGACATATAAGAATATAGGTAAAGATAAAAAACTAAAACAAAGAAATGAAAAATAGAAGATCCGATTTGCAATCTAAACTTACAATAAGTTGTAGACTTCAGATTCTTTTATGTACCACGTCTATCAAACTCCTAATATATATAAATATAGCGTTTTTTGTTTTTGATTTTTTTGTCTTTTCTTTGTATCGTAATTACTGACCTTTCCCGGCCTACTTTTCATTGGTCGAAGGTAAAAACTCTTTCTTTACCCCAGAGACTTAATAAATGAAGCGAGAAAAAATTACTTTATAAACATAATTATATCCATGGTAACTTTCTTTGTGTTGGGGATGTGATTATCTATTTCATTTTCCCTCTTTGTTTCGGATGTTAGTGTTTTGTTGCCATTGTCTTGTCACGGCGCGTTTTAATGTTTGCCTTCTGCCTCCCACTCTCTCTCTCTCTCTCTCTCTCTCTCTCTCTCTCTCTCTCTCTCTCTTTGTATCCCCGGCTCTCTCTTCATCTCTCTTTCTCTGTGTCTCTCTTTCTCTCTATCTCTCTGTCCCCCCGTGTGTTTTGCCAATGAATACATACTTCTGATCGTCATTTTTTACTGAATTACATTAAAAAGAAGTTGTTGTTGAGTTGAGTTGGTTAAACGTCCAACATCAGCACTTTATAGGCTATACTGTGGACAGGACCTACGACTAACGTCTGACAATTGTATGTGCTGCCACACACGTGACAGGGAAGCCGATGTTCTACCCCAGGACCACCGCGCCCCCCATTAAAAAGAAGTGCAGTTGGGGTACGTTAAGTAGTAAATTAGGTGGGAGTTTCCAATGGTCTGTGTTTACCATTTTGTTTTCCTATTGAGTAGTTAAACAGTTGAATCAGTGAAATCCGAGAGCGAATATTACATAACCTGTCATTAAATGTATTCTTTCTGAGGCCTACATAAATCACGCATTTACCCTTTTACTATATTAAATCAATAAACAAAGTTACTACAAACTTTAAATCTATGCACAGGGATTTCTCCGATCCAACAAGTTAATATAATCTTCGCCATCCAATGATATTGTAACATTCTTTGTGGTTATAGTTATTATTGCACGTTCATCGTTACAAACGATAATTCACCTTGTAAGACTAAAGAGCGGCATTTGGTTTCCATAGTAATTAGCTAGGGCGTCATCTCTCGCAGTGGTAATGACCCGTCCTGTTTTACTATTTACAATGAACATAAAACATTGTTGTTGTTTTTGTTTTTTTTATAATTTATACGAGAAAGATTGGAGGTCGAAGTAATCACGTATTTAGGAAATTGGGTTTTACCTCATCTCATACGAATGTGTGAATTTAATATAGAGATTCATGGACTCCGCTTGAAGAGGTTATAGCGAGGAGTCAAAATGAATTCATGGCTAAGTGTTAGGGTTTATAAATGATGATGAGAATTTGGGTGAGATTCACTACAAAGTGCTTATACGTATAGACGCATCATCGTATCAAAACTTCCTGAATCAAATCGTTTACTTTTATGCCTTTTTTTTTACATCCACTGTATTATCATAACTGATTTTACCCAGATAGGCGTTATTATAAGCTTGTCGCAAAAGTAAAAAGCGTTATAAAATGACTCGAGCTAAATTAAACAGCACAAAGGGCTTCTTTGTCGTGAGTTTTATTATAACTGGTTTATTCAATTTCATATGTCAGTGCCCTATTTCTAAAAAAAAAAACTTTTTACATATCTATCTATCTCTCTATATCTCTGTTTTTTATACTGTCTATTCAGGTATGTTGTCGCAAAATAGTATGGGATGTGTAAAATTATTATTATGAACACAATTTTGAATATCATGATACCACAACGGTTCAGCTTTCCCCCATCACAAATCTCTCTCTGTCTCTCTGTCTCTCTGTGTATCTCTCTCTGTCTGTATCTCTCTCTGTCTGTATCTCTCTCTCTCTCTCTCTCTCTCTCTCTCTCTCTCTCTCTCTTACGCTGGGTGTCTGTCATTATTCTCTCCAAATGGCAATGTTTGTAGGTTCTGTCTTCTTTATGCAATTACATTTTTTTTAATTATTGCTTTTTCCCTATTACCATACCCTGCTTATCTCTCCACCTTTCGTTCTCCCATTTCATCTATTCCTCCTTTACCTCTTCTTTATCTCTTTACAAAGCACTCCCACGTATCTTCCGGTCTATCTTACTTTACACCCACCCCCTATCGTGTGTCTCATTCTTTTCTTGAGCCAACTCATCGCTATCTGTCCCAAACAAATTGGTACCAAAAGTCCGTGTACTATCGTTCATCGATCACAAGTTTATTTTGCCATCACAAATCAATAAGAATCAAACCACTTCTGGCCAGTTATTACTTGCCTTCACGGCTGATTTGGTTCAAACACATTAAAAATGAAGGCACTTTCCAGAAACACAACACTCAGTGAGAACCGGAAAGAAATAAAAAAAAGAGATAATGTACCTCCGGCATGCAATGCTAGACGATATGGGATAGTTAAGCACAATGTTTTGAAAAAAGGGGTTTGGCGAAGGAAATAAAATTAATGTAAAACATAGATGTATAGATAGATTGTGACACAAATAGATAGATAGATAGATAGATAGATAGATAGATAGATAGATAGATAGATAGATAGATAAATAAATATATAGAGAGAGAAGACAGCGAGAGAAAGAGAGAGGGAAAGAGAGAGAGAGAGAGAGAGAGAGAGAGAGAGAGAGAGAGAGAGAGAAAGGTGGGAACTATGTGGAAGATACATCAGCGTTCATGCATTATAAGAAACAAACGCTCAATTTAGATTTTAATTCATTCTCACGATGTATTTGAAAAAAAATAAAATGAAAATGGTTTGCCTGTGAGTAAGAATTTATATCGCTTACTACGCTTCTGTTGCGTTTTAAATTCAGCTATACTTTTCATTCATCTATTAATTTCTTGGTTCAAATAAGTTCAAATAATATCTACTACTTCACAGTGACCATTATACTTTCTCATAAATCCACTCATTTACTGGTTTAATTGGGCCAAATCTTGAGTATCCATCCATCAACTGTTTTAATTTGTCTATGACATTTATTTGCGTTTTATTGAACTTGTTTTTAAGAGGAACACAAGACTAAGCATTTCAAATGTTACAAAGTCCATGTGCCTGAAACGTATACACTCTTAAGAAGTACCTAAATACATTAACTTGGGAAATTTTCAGGCATTTAGGTCAAATTTATTTATACAACAGTCGCTTGAATCTAATCTATGTATATTGTTACTGTTATAATTCACATAAAATAGAAAAATTATTTAGGTCATTCATATCGAAACTACCCAACTACTGTATTGTTCTTTGATTCAGGTACCATTTTTATTCTAGTCAGTAGTTTGGGAAATCCACTGATAGTTTGTTATAGTAAACCATATAAAAGGGTAATTGACATCCAATACAAGTAATAAAAGTAAAGGAGGACACCATAAAGAAAGACAATGGCATCCCAGATATTAAAGCAAAATGTGCCTAGCTATTTCAAACCGTAGAGTAAAAATTTTATGAGATTGATCTGGTAACAGTCAGTGCTTGACATAGATTTAGAACTACTATGGCACCCATTTAGACTACACTCAAATGACTAACAGACCAAGATCATATAACGAACAGACGTCAGAATAATTATAAAGTAATGGATGGTTTTAAGAACTAACATCAAAGATAAAAGAAACTGCCGATTGGTCACGTGCCAAGAAATAGAACAAGCCAAGGCTATAAAAGGAATTAGGTCAAGAGCATTAAAGACACACAAAATACTAAAAGCCTTCTTAGACTAAATTTTTGAGAAGGTCTAAAATTAAAAAGTCAGTCAAGAGAGATTTCAGTGATGCTGCAGCGAAAATATGGAATAGTCTAGCACAATAATTAAGCGGAAAATATTAAATAGTCCATTACAACAATTGAGCCGGGGGAGCGCGGTGGCCCAGGGGTAGAACATCGGCTTCTAGATTCTACAAAATGATGTTTTTTTTTAAAAAAAAAAAGGGGGGGGGGTAGGGGTAGGGATATTGAATAAAGAATAAACCACCTTTCCATTCTTTTACAAAGCCTTCACGTTCTTTATTATGAAGATATGCACAAATACATAGTGGACCATTTTTTCTGTCAGCCAAAGTCTGGGAAGATTCGAAATTAAATACTGATTAGTGAAATGAAGTTTTTTGTTCAATTGTTGTGATAGACTATTCCATATATTCCGCTCAGTTCTTGTAATAGACTATTCCATATTTTCTGCTCAAATATTTCGGCTCAATTGTTGCGATGGACTATTCGATATTCTCGACTCAATTGTTGTGATAGACTATTTCATATTTTCGGCTCAATTGTTGTAATGGACAATTTCATATTATTATTTTTCGGATTAATTGTTGTAATGGACTATTCAATATTTTCGACTCAATTGTTGTTGGTTGGTTGGGTTAGTTTAGCGCCCAACAGCAGCTTATACACGAGACAGGGCTGGGATACCATGACTCCTGTCTCAGCCGGTCACAGTATACTGACACCGACCCAACCAGTAGGGAACGCAACAGCCAGGATTCGAACTTGGGACCTTTTGCATGGTGCCGTCGCAACATTTGAGTCGAAAATATGGAATAGTCTATTACAACCATTGAGCCGAAAATACGGAATAGTCCATTACAACAATTCAACCGAAAATACGGAAAAGTTCATTGCAACAATTGAGCCGAAAATAACGAATAGTCTGTCACAACAATTGAGCCGAAAATATGAAATAGTCCATTACAACAATTGAGCCGAAAATATGGAATAGTCCATCACAACAATTGAGCCGAAAATATGGAATAGTCCATCGCAACAATTGAGTCGAGAATATCGAATAGTCCATCGCAACAATTGAGCCGAAATATTTGAGCAGAAAATATGGAATAGTCTATTACAAGAACTGAGCGGAATATATGGAATAGTCTATCACAACAATTGAACAAAAAACTTCATTTCACTAATCAGTATTTAATTTCGAATCTTCCCAGACTTTGGCTGACAGAAAAAATGGTCCACTATGTATTTGTGCATATCTTCATAATAAAGAACGTGAAGGCTTTGTAAAAGAATGGAAAGGTGGTTGGGGGGGGGGGGGGGAGGGGGGCGGGAAGTGGGGTGGGGGTGACGTAAGCTGTAGATGGTTTGCTTTCCATTGACTCGATTCCACAATTGATCTTGAAATGTTCTTTATTCTTTATTCAATATCCCTACCCCTACCCCCCCCCCTTTTTTTTTTTAAAAAAAAACATCATTTTGTAGAATCTAATATAATTGTTGAATGGTTTTAATATATCAATATTTTTACAAAATACCTTAAGATAAAGCCATTGAACGTATGCTTAATAAACTTAACTTGAAGTCGAATTGTTTGGGGTTTGTTTTTGCACTGGAACACAAGCGTTAAAATTGTGTTACTATCTCCATCCCAAATCACTATCGCCTCTAACGCTCACCAAAAAATGTTTCTCTGGGATTTTTCCCAGATATATGGACGGTAAGAGTACCTTGAGGCATTAATTAAAGTGGATTTTCTACCCCTGCCGAGGTCCGTTGTGTATGCATGGGGCGTTTTGGTATCCCGAGATCATATGGATCATACATACATATTGCTCATTATATTATGACAAGATTTTTATTTTAACATAAACATTGTAGGACCTAAAATACTTATTGATGATTTTTTAAAATTTGTTTTGATTTAATATTTCAAGATGAAGCCAATAGGTTTATGCAAAGGCTAAATTTAAATTGAGCGGTTTTTTAGCCTACAACAAGAGCGTTATAAAAAGACTGTTTTTATCATTGCTCCATCCGAAATCCTTATCGCCTCTAACGCTCTCGCAATTATGGAAAAAATGTTTTGCTCGGAAATTTCCCAGATATATGGAAGATAAAAACAACCTGAGGCATTAAGGCGAATCGTTATCCCTGCTGGAGAGTCCGTTGTGTATGCATGGGAGTCTCGGGATCCCTCAAACATATGGAAGACCTCAGCCCCACATACATACAGATTAAAGTCCAGATCAATAACAGCGATGTTTCCAGTTCTCATTCCCTAGACCTGGGATCAAAGCCGAGTGCAGGGCCCGAAAAACACAGCACGTCCACGCATCGCTCACAAATTACCTGATAGGCAGTAAATCTGTCTAGAAGTCTTGCATAGTAATCATGGGAGAAATCCACAGATTAATTTGTGTGTGTGTGTGTGTAGTGATGGGGAAATATGGTTTATATAATGAGACCAACGCTAGAAAGTAGCGGCTATCTATAAAGACAGATAGACGTGTCTCATGACAATATCCCTTCCATTCCTATGAAATATAATATTATTGTTTTTGTTTTTTTTTTCAAAGCAAATTAGCAAATTGAAATTATCACAGAGGTTATATTTTGCAAGTTAGCAAATCGAACGTATCAAAGAAGTACAAAATGTGTATGAATCAGTGTTTACAACTTTTGTCTGAAGGAGAAATTAGTTGTTAATAGCACAAGATTGGCGAGCAAGACGCATTGGGTTTGATTTTCATGTAGTGTATCATGCTCTGTTTAACGTTAAGACGACGCTATGAAAGTTTACCGCGAAATTAAGGAAACACAAGCACCTTATGGTTACGGCAATGCCAATATATATTACGTTCCCTCCTGTTTGGGTCGGTATCAGTAAACGCATTGTTATTGGCTCAAACACAAGTCCTGGATACCCTCTCTAAGTCTGTTTGGCCACAAATTATTTTATTTTTATATTATTAATAATTATCACAAAAATTATTATTGTTATATGATTGTTGCTGATATTAAAATCTACTGTATTGTTTGAAAACAAAATGACGCGACCTTTGTATGAGATATGTTGGTAATTTGGTAGACGGAAAAATCAGCAAATCTCCTTTTACCATACTACGGCAGCATATTTATTTATTTAGATCAAAGACTTTGACGCTATACCAGATAAGGCGCTTTTTTCATATTTCTGCATACATCAAACGATGTACTTCAGTAAGCGTAGAAACACCTTCCACTTTTAGAAGAAATTTTGAAACTTTCGTTTTGCAGCTTTTTTGTAAAAAAAAGTAAAATAATAGCAGGTGTTAATTCCATTTACAAATGATATTTTCTTGTTTTTTTTATGCTAGCATAATTATTTAATTTCACAATTATTCTTTTTTTTTTGTGATTTGTCAAACCTTTTCCGACACTTTTTCTTGAAAGGCATATTTTGCTTTTTGTTCAGGCGTTATTCCTGTAAACCTCTTTGCTTACAACTTCATTAATTGAATGAGCAAAACTTTCTTTTGCCCCAGATTTTTCACCTTAGTTTAGTGCCAGCAGAAAAGTTTCCTATCCATCTCCATAGATTTTTTATTCGCATCTCATAGGTTTATGACATTAGTTAAAATAGGCATGAGTTTGCCCTCTTCGAACATTTGACAATGTTGAAAATTAAGCAGTTGAGTGACAAAGTATCATTGCTCGAAAATTAAACTAGATGGAGATTGCCAAATCTGATTAAACATAACTCGTTTTAACACTCATTAGTACAAAACCTCTTCCATAATATGAAATCTAAAAAAGTAGATGTTTTTAAGTTAAATTAATACCAAAAACAGTAGAAAAGTGTTTTGTGGCAAATTTTCTCACTGCGAAAACCATATTTAGAAATTTTGATTGGAATGTCTTCCTTTCTACCAAATTTTGATTTGCCTTTTATTGAATTTTTATTGTTATATAATCATTTGTGAATGTTAAGGACACTGTATATTTTGTGGTAAAATGTCAATTATGAATCAATTTTTCTTTCCTCAAAATACCATTCTGATTGTTATAATATACTACTTACTGTGTATTTTTGCGGGAAGAAAATTGTCAAGATAGCTAAATATATTAAGGTGGTACATTATTACTGTATTAATCTGAAGCAGTGAATTTTGTTTTTGTTGCAAAACATGTACTCAAAGGGTACAAGTAAAAGTCCCTTGTAGATAGTCAATCACTCCACTGGTCCAAGCTTTAAAGGCCATGTAGGAATTTAGCTTTATTGAATGAAACACAAGTCCTGGATACCCTCTCTAAGTCTGTTTGGGCACACATAAATTTGTCAGTGACGTCGTTAGAGTTAGATCCATTCCCGGTATAAATTAATTGCTCAAGTTGAAGCTATTCACATATTGACTAATACCTTATCTGATTTACAGGACTTTTAATAACCATCCAATGATAACTTTGTTCACTATTAACACAGAAACGTTATCCTAACGATAATAATTACTTGATCAGGGCTCACTTAGTGGATACAACATTTTACTATCAGTTTTAGATATCCCAAACTGATTCTGAATACAAAGCTATTTATTTGATAATTAAATAATTAATGACATTCGAGATGGTGCTTCCATTAATGCGCGAAATATTTTTTAGTATAAATATTGAAACCGTATACTACCTGCTACACCATCTGCTGATAACTGCATTTTGTCTCTAACACTATCATGTTCTTTTTAACAAAACTCTCTCTTTAAACTGACAAATAAATAATTTTATAAAATGTCAAAACAATAATATTTAATTTGAAATATGTTATTTATGCAAATCCCACTGGAAACATCTTCTAAATTGTTTCTATTACCTAGGGACTAAGATGTATTCAAAAATTTCTCTTTACTCTATTTCCAAAAAACACTTTATCGAATTGCATAAAAAACATAAATGTAACACTTTTGTAATGTTTTGAAGTTATAATTCCATCCATGCTCTAAACAAGAACGTCAAACATGTTTTTCCTGAAAAAGGCATACGTTTTTCTGAACGTTTTTGTTTTATCAGAGCATCAGAGAGCTTGAATTTAAAGCATAAATCCTTAAGTTTGTTCCCCACTTTGTGCCTCTGGTGAAACATAGAATACGTTTACGTCACTATCACAAAATGTTTTTCTATTTTAGGAGGTTTAAAATACCTTAATCAATAAACTATCTGCTTTTAAGAGCTGTTTAAGAACATAATTACTGGCTTTCCTCAAAATATGGCTGAATGACTCTAAATTAATGTTTATTAGATTGAATATTAATGAAGTTGTATTTGCGGAAACCTTCCACTTTTAGAAGAAATTTTGAAAGCGAATTATTTTTGGAAAAAATCGAATGAGTCTCTTGCAAGACGTCCAAAATATTTTTGCGAGGTGAGTTTCAATTTCCTAAAATCTATTTTTAAAACATTATTTTTTTTGGTTAAAAATATCAGTTGACGTCAGCATTAAGAACTTTGACCCGAAAAAAAGGTTTTGCAATGTTACAAAAATGAAAATATATAACAAAAAATTAGAATGTGGAAAAACGTGATCAAAGGAATGTTTTTAGGCTACCTAAAATAACAGACAAAGCACGGAATTGACTAAAGTTAACACATGTTTGCATATCAAGGGTAACGGTGATCTATTTATTATAAACCAGTCTCATAGTTAAGACGAACTAATACTCAGTAAGTATTTTTCGTTCGGCCAACAAGCCTACTAGACATAGAATGTAAACTGTCGTAATAGAACTCACTTTGGTTCTAAGTGTATTTTGGTGATCCTTGCTGTTACTTTAGAAAGCCTTTATTGTATTCTTTGAAAGAGAAGACTAGTGATCATCTCCTTACAGCTGTGTTTTCCTACACATTCCCGAGGCTCAGATATTTTTAATCTTTCCCAACGGGGGAGTTGAGTTGAGTAGTTTAACTTTCAACGTTAGCAACATGTAGGCTATATTGTGGACAAGCCCCAAGACTGACATCTGATAAGTTTTAGGTCCTGCCACGCACGAGAGTAGGCAGGGATACCATGACTCCTGTCTCAGCCCGTTACATTAAACTGACACCGATCGATACAAACGGGAGGTGAAATCGCCAGGGCTTGAACCACGGACCTCCTGCATCGGAAGCCGATGTTCTATGCCAAGGCTACCGCACCACTTCCAAACGCCAGAGGGTTACCGTGCGCCGTGTGAACCAATGTTTTTTGTTGAATTTGGATCTCTATTTGTATTGGGGAATATGTATGTTGAGTTTGTTTGTTTCTTTACGTCCAACGTTAACAGCAAAACTATATTGTAAGATTTACATCTGACAGCTTTACGTGCTGCATACAGAAACAGTGCGAATATGGTTGGTTGGGTTGGTTTAACGTCCTACATCAGCATTATATGGGATATATTGTAGCCGGCCCCAAGACTGTCACGCACGATACATGGCGGGGATGCCATGACTCCTGTCTCAGCCGGTCACATTATACTGACACCGACCCAACCAATAGGGAGCGTAATCGCCAGGGCTCGAATCCGCACCTTTTGCGTCGGAAGCCGATGTTCTACCCCAGGGCCACCGCGCCCTCCGACAGTGCGGAGATACCAGACTCCTGTTTCAGTCGGACACATTATACTAGTAACGAAACACTGAGGGAAAATTGGACAAATAAACGTTTTCCATATAGTGGGTTTCGATGCTGACATCTGTTGATTGGAAGACCAACGCTCTACCACTTGGGCAAGTTCACATCCATGAAATATGGTCGCCCTATTGTAATTTTGACCTCAAATATCAGTTGGACCTGGAAATGTGCCAATGTAAATCACTTTTATATGGGAAGAGAACAAAGATAATTACAAGTTAATGAGGCCAGTAATCTAAAATAATTGTGACAGGTCGTTCCGTTTCTAGAAGCTCATTATTGGCAAAATGAACGTGCATCTGTACATTTAACACCTTCTGCGAGATTTATTCTGTCCAGGGCTTCCAAAAATAGAAGGCAATGTTACGAGGTTAGAAGGCATTGTTAGAATAATATACACTATTGTTTTGTAGGCTGAGAATACTTTCTGTCCTAACTATGGTAAAATGAAACAGAAATAACAGTTGTTAGAGTTAGCCTTGTTATGCAAACATGAGTCTAAGGAGGTAATTTTGATGACTTGGTATATTGTTTTTGGACAAGTTGAGGGCAGTTCATAAGCTTTAAACACATGCTTAGGGTTATCTTTAAATAGATTTTAGGAGAACATAAATATTTTTTACATATTAAGAGCTAATGCTTTGGTAAAAAGTAATTATATAGCTCCTGTTAATGGTAGTGTTGGTTCGTTTAGTACTTTTGTAATAAAATCTTTTTTTTTTTATTAAAAAAAAGAGGCTGCTGAATAAGTGAGAAACAAAAAGTAAAAAAAAAACCTATAGATTATAAAATACAGTAAGACAGAGAGAGATAGAGAAAAAAATCAGAGAGAGAGAAAGAGAGAGAGAAAGAGGGAGAGAGAGAGAGGGAGAGAGAGAGAGAGAGAGAGAGAGAGAAAGAAAGAAAGAAAGAAAGAAAGAGGCAGACAGACGAACAATCAGATAGAGCTAGAGACACAGAGGGAGACAGAGAGAAAGACAAGAGGGAACAGAGACAGATGATTCGAAGAGAGAAATAGAGATAGAGACAAATACTCAGAGCTAGTCTTTGTCCGGCGTAAAGATAAAGCATTATACGTAACATTAGAGATGGAGATAGATTAAAAAGAAATAGATTCACACTTTACAGATGAAGAATACCAACAAGAGATCAAATCACAACGCATAAGAGAGTATTGAAAAGGTTACATTTTTTATGGGAAAATGATGCATTGGAAGAACAACGAGAGACTGTTATAGAGAGAGTGAGGGAACACTAAGAGAGAGAGAGAGAAAAAAAAAAATATATATATATATATATAGAGAGAGAGAGATAGTTAGGGAAAGAAAAAGGGAAGGTAGAGCACTCAGACGTGCATACAGCGACAGAAAGAGTGACAATGACAGAGAGACAGAGATTATTGCATAAGTACCCATTTATTTTAATGTAAAATTTAAAAAACAACAGAGAATATCACATGCAAAAAAAGAGAAATATGGACGAAACAGAGCTGATGTAGCAAGAGTTGCATAGAAGGACGATATATACACGGCAAACAAAAACAATCAAAAAGATGGAGAAAATCCCAGACATATACAACAAACTCGGTATGTGTTGTCTTGAAGAATGCTTTCATATCACGCCAGCCTGGAAAGGATTGACACTAGGTTTCAGACAAAAACAAAGACTTCCATCAATGTTTAAGGCTGACTTCTTCCAAGCATACAAATTGAAAATAATTACACCCTCGTCTATGGCAAGGTGATAAATTTTTTTTAGCAGTAGCAACAAAGCCTAAATTGAAAAAAAAGTAAAAAAGAACAGAGAGTGCGATTTTAAGAGCAAAAATGTAACAATAGTAGTATTGTCATTTCTCTTGTGGTTTCTTTACAGTTCTTACATGGCTACTAGACTGGGGGTGAGAATTCATATTGGTTTATCCTATGGTTTTGTGTTTTAATGTGAGACAGTGAAACCACAATTATTCACACTTTCTACGTTAAAAGTCCATAGGAGAGTTTCTATGTTATAAAATACAGAGTGTATTAAGTACAGAGATAACGTAAATCTAGACGCGTTGCTTATTATGTAACCATGTAAACAGATCCCTTAGCTGCTCGTTTAAATCTACGCTATCTTTTCATTTACTACCCATGATGTTTAGATGCGGAGAGCCCAGATCGGTTAGTACTTTGGTCTGCCACCATCGGTCAAAAATGTATTTGTCCTATTTCGTCCCCCTCTGGTTGGATCGGTGTCAGTACAATATGACAGGCTGTGACGGGAGTCTAAGTCACCACTCACTGTCTCTGTGTGGCAGCACATACAAATGTCAGACTTAAGTTTTAAGGCCCGTTCACATTATACCCTACAGTACCGATGTAGGACGTGAAAAAAACAACCAAAAACACTTAGGCCTGAAAAGCAGGTTCTCCAAATGTATGGACAATATCTTGGGCCAAGGTCTCCACAGTAATAATTGAGGCCTTTTGCTATGAGGCCCGAAAGAAAAAACGAGGACAATAACTAGGTTCTAGACTCTAGGAGCCAATTAGCGATGAACGGAATTGTTGCGAGGTCCACAGCAACTACGAAGGCGATAGTGCAAGAATTTGCTAGGTGAGGTAAACGGAATCGGCTTCAAATCTGCTCTATCCTAGACCTACTCAGTAAACGAGCAATATCGTTTACGTGGAAGCAAGGCCTACAATTCTTTGAGAAACATGGGGGCATCTAACTAATCAAATATAGCGATAATTTATATAACTAGACAATCTAAATCCATATTATTTTAAACTAATAGGTATGGCCTTCAGGCATAACACTTCAAAGTCTATTATGATCTTGTTATTACCGCTTGTCCTTATTATCATTTGTATTGCATTTCAAATTCGCGGTATGAAACATCGTTATATGAAACTAGATAGCATTGAAGCATTTTATTTTTTTTTTATCGATAACTTTACTAAAAGACTTGAAGCAAGGTCGTGTTCATAATCCTCAGGTTTGCACATTCATTTAGGTAAACCTTGTACCGTACAGTTATGTACTTATCTCTTTTAGGATTCGTTGAAAAGAGTTTGTAGTTTAATCTTTAAACGCAGTACTTAAGATTTTAAGAAATACGTTTTCATTATAATTTTAATCGCAACGGACAAATTAATTTAAATGTATTTCTAGTTCTACATTCAGTAAATATTTTATAAACAGGCCATGTATTAAAAAAACTAAGAATAAACAGATTAGCAATGCACTTTTGTATCGGTCCAATAAAAGTTATTTTTACAATTACAATAATTACAACCTTAGGCGGACAAATACACACATTCATTGTTTATTCAATTGTGTTTCACACACAGAATGCAATGAAAAAAAAAAAGATCGTGAATTTCTAAAGACTTAAAGTAATACTATTCTTTTTTTTTTAATGTTCTGCTGAAAGCATTTCCCATTGCATTGCAACTCTAAGCTAATACTGCTGGTAATAAAAAAGCAAAAACAAACAACATAATAATTTATAGCGGTCGGCTTTTAGCTGATTGTCTTGATAACAATAGCTTGGTCTCTGGTCTCTGGTCTCTGCTCTATGACTGGAGCCAGGCCTCGCCACATTGATCGATGCCTCACACGACAGCAACAATATTGAAACAACAGTTGGCTTGACAGAGCAACACACGTTATTCCAATCTCACACCCGCCAACTAAATCAGAAACCGAAGTAGGGAAAATGTAGGGAAAATATAGGCGAACAAGTATTAAAACAAAGAACAATAGGTAAAACCGGTACTTATTTGTACTGAGAAGATCCAAGAAGACCCAAAAAGATTCTAAAGACCCAAAGATACCCGGGAAGACCAGAAAAGATCCGAAAATACAACTGTATTATCGAAGAAGACACACAAAGACAATAAACTACCCGAAAAGACACACATGGTTTGTTTATGTATTGTCTATGTAATCTTAATGTTGTTGTTTATTTATTTGTCACAAACAGGTGGATGATAACATAGACTTCACAGCCGAGCAGACACTACAGATGTATTGGGAACAGTGGACAAGACATTAATCGGACCCCGTCGTATTGAAGCGTCTGTGGCAATAAAACAAAACAAAACAAAAACAACAACAATAAATATACAAACCATTTATGTCTTTTCGGATTTTTTTTATCTTTACGGGCCCTTTCGGGTCTTTTCGTGTGCCTTTAGGGTCTTTTCCGATGCCTTTACGGTTTTTTCGGGTGCCTTTCGGGTCTTCTCATATTTTTGTGTGTCTTCTTGATATGTTCGGGTCTTTTCGGGTCTTCTAGTTATAAATAACAAAAATGATCGTCAGGTTTCCAGCTCAACTGCCTGACTGATTGAGTGACTGGATATATGGATCAGAGTTCAGCTAACTCAGATCTACAGTGCTCTATGTGTCTGAGTTATCTTTATTTTGATAAATCTTTGTAATTTTGAGCGTCGCGATTATTATTGAGGATACTGTGATTACATAAACATTTACCGTTTGCATGAAATAGAGATCGTAAGGGAATTTTAAAGACATTGAACGCCAAAGCATAGGTAAATAGTGATGACCCCCCCCCCCCCCCAACCCTTTACATGTGACACTTTATTTGATCCGCTTTGGTATGCTTAGTCTTTGTACATATATGTTTAAAGACACAGAATTCATTTACATGTAACGCCCTTGTTATTATTTCTGTTCCTTTTTGAATGAATATAATTATTTAGACGAGAAAGCAACGCTTGTTATGAAAGAAAAATACTATCTTTAAATTAAAGACAAAAACAGCCAATCGTTGTGTAAATTTCAATTACAGTAAGAAGCTAATATAGACAATCACAGTGTTTTCGAGTTTGAACACCTTTTTTTTAATAATTACAAAACACAGGCAGTAAAAAATCGACGGTCTGGAACCTTTTTTGCGCTTAAACTATAGCCAAAAGCGTGAAAATTTACGAGACGTAGAAAGTTGTCTTTATAATGATTGACTATTTTTTTGTGTTACAAAATCAATCAGCTTCATCATTCAGTATTTCGCCACGGTAAAGCGTGAAAACCCACTGTCATTGCTAACAATTACACGGTTCACATCCTGATATCTCCCTACTTCAGAGATCTTTTTTTTCAGCAATTTATATTCTGAATTCTGTCTACAAGAGCTGATAGAACTTGAAACCAGAATGTCCTTCAGGATGACGTCAGGTTATTATTAGTACTAGCTGCGAATGTCTGTTTTATCTTGATTAAATTAAAATATAACACGGTCATCAACGATGATATGAATATTATCCGTAGGAGTTTCTATGACAACCGTAGACTATTGCAAAACAAACATTTTTTATTAGCGTTACGGCTCGACCGACATTTTAAATTAAGTTCACCACATAAATATCCGCAGTTTCCTCTTATTTTCAAGGGTACAATGGGTGTGGTCTCATTATCTTTGGATTTAACCAGATTAAACAGAGTATATTTAATAGCAACAATAAGTTCGCATCACAATGAAACGCTTGATTGATACTGCTCATGCCAAAAGTTATCTTGAACTTCTCTAATCATACCTTGGAAAAGACAATGGCGACTCAGTATAAAGAGGCAGTACATTTAAGCGCTGCATGTAGCATCTAAATAAAAGGTAGACCCGACTTCTAAATTTACCTCCATTGAATACTTAATCTCCATTGCATTTTTCAAGCCATAAACATACCAATAGCCCCCCATAGGTACATATGGATGAGAGGATTAGCAAGTAGCCAAAACCGTTCTATAGAATACGTAGATGCCACTTTTGCACGAATTTTCCGAGTTTGTATAGAGACTTTTTAAAGCATTCCCTGCTTTATACAAATCGAAAATAGCATACGTTACATTATACGTTCGAGCATTTATGTGCTGCTAAATATATGTTGCTGTTTTTTTTTAGATTTCTTCTTAGAAAGATCTTTCCTTGGATGATCGGTAGCTAAAACTATTGAATAATAATATATTAGATCTCTTGGGAGTTTTGGTTCAATCACAATGTACCACAGATACATGTATTTCCAGATAACAACAAAAATAGAAAGACAGGACACACTCACACACACACACACACACACACATTACTCACAAACAGACACACAATTGACAGAGTACGGAGTTTTAAAAAAATATATATAGTCTAAAAAAGAGAATTTAAGAAGATGATTTGCCCTGCATTGTAGCTCTTGTTAAGCGTTTTATGAAAGAGCTATGACTAGACGCCGGTACAACCGCCCAAAGCTATCGCTTCCGTTGTCGCTATGAGTCCCGTTACAGCAATGTCTTTAATAATAATAATAGCAGTCGAAGATACAGCAATTTTACGTCTTGAGTATATTTTCCTTATTTTATAACCCAATCAGTACTCCACGAAACACCTGCAAAATCCTTTACCCACAATGACACTATCTCATACTCCGTCCGTAAAAGTACGCCTCCTTAGTAGCATGCCAGCGGTGTCTAAAAATAGCCTTTACGTCCGTCCAAGGGAAGACACTCTTCCCATAACTCTAGCATTCAAGTGCGGATAACTCTGATTTACGAATACCAGCCAACCACTCTCCCAACTCTGGAGGAAAGAAGATGACATGTTTGCGGTGAGATGCCAGGGGAATTCGAGCCGGAGTCAGACATTTATCGATCCGTGCCTGGTCTACTGGCGACTGTGCACAATAATCAGTGTGGTGCTTTCTGCAAACTTCCTGGTGGCAATGCTGGCGAGAGGCTCCTGTTGTGTGTTTGCTAATGGGAATTATCACCCTTGGTTTTTGGTCGCAGAGTTACGGAGAGTTCGGATGGGAGAGTGAAAGACAATAGGGGTAAAGAAAATAGGGTGTGAAAGGGTGAGAGAGAGAGTGAAGGAAAAGGTCTGGGGAAAAGTATGAAAAAGAGAAAGAGAGATAGAGGGGGAGGGAAGGGATAGATCAAGGGATAGTCACCCTTGGTTTTTGGTCGTAGAATTACGGAGAGTTCAGCTGGAAGAGCTAGAGAAAATAGGGGTACAGAAAATAGGGTGTCAGAGGGAGATAGAGAGAGAGATTGAGAGAGAGAGAGAGAGAGAGAGAGAGATAGAGGTATGGGGAAAAATATTAAAAGAGAAAGAGTGATAGAGGGGGAGGGAAGGGATAGATCAAGGGATTATCACCCTTGGTTTTTGGTCATAAAATTACGGATATTTCAGCTGGTAGAGTTAGAGACAATAGGGGTAAAGAAAATAGGGTGTCAGAGGGAGAGAGAGAGTGTGTGAAGGAAGAGGTCGGAGGAAAAGTATTAAAAAAAGAAAGAGCGATAGAGGGGGAGGGAAGGGATAGATCAAGGGATTATCACCCTTGGTTTTTGGTCGTAGCATCACGGAGAGTTCGGATGGGAGAGTGAAAGACAATAGGGGTAAAGAAAATAGGGTGTCAGAGGGAGGGAGAGTGAGAGAGTGTGTGGAGGAAGAGATCGGAGGAAAAGTATCAAAAAGAGAAAGAGCGATAGAGGGGGAGGGAAGGCATAGATCAACAGGGATTATCACCCTTGGTTTTTGGTCGTAGAATTACGGAGAGAGAGAGAGAGAGAGAGAGGAGAGAGAGAGAGAGAGTAAAGGAAGAGATCGGGGATGTAAGTATTAAAAATAGAAAAAGCGATAGAGGGGTAGGGAAGGGATAGATCGAGGAGAAAGAGAGGGGGAAAGAGAGAGGAAGAGAGAGGGGGAGATAGAAAGAGAAAAAAAGACAGCCAGTCAGACAGAAAGAGGGGCAGAGACAATGACGAGAAGAGTTAGACAGAGATACCGACAGTGACAGCCACAAAGAAAGAATCACAGAGGACGAGAGAAGAGAGAGAGAGAGAGGGAGAGAGAGAGAGACAGACAGAGAGAGAGACAGAGAGAGAGAGGGGCAAAAAGAGGTAATTTAGTGTACGGCTAGAAATCACATCCCAGGCAGGTGTTTGTGGCCCTTCGAGGGAAGGAGGATGATGACAAATGTACAGAGAAAGAAGCAGAGAGGTAGAGTAGTTAAATGAAAGAGAGGAATCGTTTATTTATTCGCAGCGTCTGATCTGCCAATTTTACATGCTGACACACAGAGACAACACAGAGATACCATCAGTCGTGTTTTAGCCATCACACAAAAAAGAGGGAGAATACTGTAGTAATAATGTAAAGAGACTAAGAGAGAGAGAGAGAGAGAGAGAGAGAGAGAGAGAGAGAAAGAGAGAGAGAGAGAGGCAGAGAGGGAGAAAGAGAGTAATACTTACATTTAGTTACGAAATTACAGTAAGGAAACACAATGTATTCAAGATAGTCCAGGAAATGGATAGACACTCGAGCTATTGGTTAGACAGATATTTGGGAAACTACGAAGATTATGTGCTAGCAGACAGGTTTTAGCATGTTTTACGCATAACGGCCTTTTTTTTTTCAGCGTAATCAACCTAGGGTAGAATGCACAAACAAGACGTAGCTTACGTCTCGTCGTATCAATATAAGAATAAGAATGCTAACGACGAGACGTAAGCTAAGTCATGTTCGTGCATTCTACCCCTAGACAGCAGAAATATTAGACAATTCCGACTGTGCATCTTTTTTAATTCAGTAATATAGATAGACAGGAAAATGCATAGACACTCGAGCAATTGGTTGGACAGATATTTGAAAACTAGGGAGACTTTGTGTTAGCAGACAGCTTTTAACACGCTGTACGCATAATTAATAGTGTGTAGTAGGCTGGGTTTTTTTTAGCGTTATCAACCTAGACAGCGGAAATATTAAGGACTACCGACTGTGCTTCATTTATAGTTCAGTAATATAGTTGACTTTGCGTATTGGTTAACCAACGAAAGTGTTTAACACCAGTAGAAACTTTCATTGTATCTCTTTATGATTCCATAGGCGTGTGCAAGTTTGTTTGGTTTGGTTGCTACTTTTCGGGGCTTATTTTCTATAAAGTTAATGTAAGAGACGTCAGAGAAACTGCAAGGTCTTACGTAAATTTTATAAAGATAAAATATGAATATGAATATTCGAGCCATGATGCTTCTCCAAATGGAAGTCGGACCAGTAGTAATTAAGAAAGAAGAGTCGTGGACCAAACAATGCCAGTTCAGGATTATTTTCTTTCGTGGAAAAGAATTCTGATCTTAAGATGAATTCTAAGAATATTTCTAATTAATAAGTACCCTGACGTCAGCACCAACGCTAGCTTTTAGATCGTGATGGGGTATTTCCGGATTATTATCATCCGAGAGGATAGTCTGGCATTGTCAGGGAAAGAACCCTTTGACCTGGACGCCTTTCATTAGTAAAGTATAGACGTGTTCTCTTCGAGTCCAGGGAAGGGGGATTATTATTGATACATTTACGTGTGGTCTTAGAGACGAAATGATTAAAAGAATAGAGTGCGAAGAGGGAATGATTACAAAATTGGCAGGGAAAGAGACAGAGACAGAGAAAGAGCGGAAGAAAGGAATGGAGTTAGATAGATAGATAGAGAGACAGAGAGAGAGTGAGACAGACAGACAGACAGACAGACAGATAGACAGACAGACAGACAGATAGACAGACAGACAGACAGAAAGAAAGAGAAAGAAAGAGAAATTAGGAGAAAGGGAGGCAGAGAGAGAGAGAGAGAATAATACAAAAACAGAGGCGAGTAGAGAGAAAAAAAAGAGAACGAGAGAGAAAGAGAGAGAGGGAGAGAGAGAGAGAGAGAGAGAGAGAGAGAGAGAGAGAGAGAGGGGTGGTTAGAGTAAAGAAAAGAGATCAATACATCTAACGGTTCAGTTAGTAAAGGAAAGATTCGATAAACAGGAAAGTAGAAATAAGCCTCTAAAATGAATTTGAATTAAGGTCACCCTTTTGTCTTTTTTTCTGTTCTTTCTCTCTTATTGTTTATTTCTTGTAGTTCTTTAAGTTGACAAAGTAAAAAAAAAAAGATTTATTTGTTCTTTTATTGATCCATATGTTGAAAAAATAAAAAGCCTTCTAAGAGCCATCTGAATGAACAAAAAAAATTGAACAAAAATAATATTAATACAATTTAGAGCTGTGTATACAACAACATTGCTGTTACGGCTCTGTTTTGTACTTATTCTTCATGGTGTGGGACGTTTTTTAATCAATATTCAAACGGACTGGGTTTCTCAAGGTTGATATATTTGTTTGACTTAAGTTGTTTTTTTTTTGTAGAAAGATAGTTTAAATAGATTTTAAATCGCCGATGAGATGCATTATTAAAAATCGCAAAACGAAGCGGCAAAATAGTGTATATCTCTAATTACACAAAGACAAAGGTTGAGTTTGTCGAAAAAAAACATGAGGTTGAAAACATGTTTTCAAAAGCTCAAAGCGGACAACGAAAAAGGCATTTTTCAACTTGTTCTAAAAAAACCTCTCTGTTTTTCTTCGTTTCTTCAAATCTCTTCTTAGGTACACAGCTTTTTTCATACGTTAATTATCTTCAAAACTAAAACGATATTCGGCCCTATCTAACTATGCAAGGATGTATGTATGTATGTATGTATGTAATAGATAGATAGATAGATAGATAGATATACTGAGACACAACGAGACAAATAAATAAAGAGATAGATACATAGATACGTACATACATACATACATACATACATACATACATACATACATACATACATACATACATACA
>RQTK01000515.1:119890-133371 GCA_003991915.1 Elysia chlorotica
GCAACCCCCTCCCCTCCCCCCTTTTTCCTGTTGTAGAGATTGCTTACTTCGCCTTTAACTTCAATTAGTTGTTTGTACTCAGAACTCAAAGACAAAAAATTGCCAATCGTTGTTTTCAGCTTGATACTTCTATCATAGAAACACAGCGCTCTACCTTTTGAGCCAGCTCGGTATGTAAGGTAAATGTGAGCAATCATTTCAGATTTTCCCTTTTCTATGTCTAACATCACACCAAAACTGTCCACCATTGGTAAGGTAATCAGGGTTATACAGGCATAGGTCGCTGATATAAGTTTTGAGCTTAACTTCTCTAGATGAAGAAAAACTGCCATTTCCGTTTAAAATAAATATCTCTGGAAAAAACGACTTATAAATTGTGTCAACTTTTTCAAGTGCACTTGATGCTTTTTATGACAGTACGTGTAACTTTAAAAGTTTAGATTTCGACTTGTGCGTGATTCACATGGTTTGCTTTACATTTTCTTACTCTCTGTCTCCTCCTGCTTTAAGCACCTTCGAGTTTGTCTATAGTGATAAATTAAATCAAAATCTGTTAGAGTTGTCCTAATAGTGTGTTTCCTTCTGATGTTAAAATGAGAAACCGAATGTGTTCTAATGGTTAGTAATAAATGTAGAATCATACTAGAAGGAGATGACAAAAGACTTCGATCAAGAGGTGGCAGTTCCAAAGATGAAGATGCTACGATGACAACGATCTCAAAGATCGGTCAACAGTTCTCCAGGGCAACAGCGGTGACCACAGCAAACTTGATGAAGGCAAGGCCAGCTGGTTACAGCAACGATAATAAACAGGCGGCTACAAGAGCACGTCGTTTGTCTCTGGAGAGAGTGGGAGAGAAAGAGCAGCTCTTCCTATCTCTTTATCCGGGTTTAACGTCTCTTAGTGTTTTCCTGAGGGACCCTATACGGCATTGACAGAAGACAAAAGCTCTCGGTGAAGGCAGGACATGATCTATGCTATCCTAGTCCAATCTATTACTGCGAAGCTGGTCCTCTAATATATATAATTATATATATAATATTTGCACGTAATATTTATATCATTCCTTGTATAATTTTGACATGAATTATTATTAAACTAACCATATTGTTCACTTTTTTCCAGCCCTGAGTAACGGCCAGTTCAATCCTTGTAGTCCGGCCATCTACAACGAGTTAAACGAACCACACAGAAGTACAGGTCTGTTGACAATACATGTAGTTGTTATATTCGATTGTTTAATTGTTTTCTTGTCAACATTTTGAATGTTTGATAATTGCCTGGTACATATCTACAAAAAGTGCTAACACTAGGGGGGAATTGTAATATTTCATTTTAAAAAATGTTTTCTTGTGACCATTTTTAGTATGTGATATAATGCCCTGTACATATCTAGACAAAAAATGCTGACAATAGTGGGGAATTGTGATGTGTCATTTTAAAAACTGTTTTCTCGCCAACATTTGGAAATGTGATAAATGCGTGGTACATATCTAAAGAAAAGTGCTGATGGTAGAGGCGAGATGGATTATTCGATTGTATAATTTTTGTTCCTTGTCAACATTTTGAAAAATTATTTGATGAATGCCTGGTACAAATCTAGGAAGAAAGTACTGATGCTAGGGGGAGAATTGTACTATTTCATTTTAAAAATTGTTTTCTTGTGAACATTTTTAATATGTGATTGTATAATTTTGACATGAATTATTAAACTAACCACATTGTTCACTTTTTTCCAGCCCTGAGTAACGGCCAGTTCAATCCTTGTAGTCCGGCCATCTACAACGAGTTAAACGAACCACACAGAAGTACAGGTGTGTTAACAAAGGCTGTAATATTCGATTGATCAATAATTGTTTCTTTGCCGACTGTTTGAATGTTTGATAATTGCCTGGTACATATCTACAAAAAGTGCTAACACTAGGGGGGAATTGTAATATTTCATTTTAAAAAATGTTTTCTTGTGACCATTTTTAGTATGTGATATAATGCCCTGTACATATCTAGAAAAATTGCTAACACTAGGGGGAATTGTACTATTTCATTTAAAAAAATGTTTTCTTGTGAACATTTCGAATATGTGATAATGCCTGGTACATATCTAGAAAAAGTGCTGATGCTAGAGGGGAATTGTATTGTCCGATTGTATATTTTTTTCCTTGTCAACATTTTGATTAATTATTTGATAAATGACTGGCGCATTACTAGAAAAAAAAGTACTGGTGCTGAAGGGGCAGTATTGATTTTAAACAATGAGAAGAAAACATAAAAGAATAATAATCAGAAGCATGAATAGTTTGAAGTGTTTAGGAAATCGTTCAAGCTTTTATCTATCTCTTTGTGTGAGCCATATGTTTGTTTTTTCGTGTTAATGAAGACAGTGAAAGATAAGTAGGCTATATCAAAGCTGTGAGACTAAAGACTATGAGCTATTGTTACAAGCCGTGATTTCAATACCAGGACCAGAATAATTATATATTAGAAACACTCTGTGTAATCTTAACAAAAGTAAACACTATTTAATTTTGCCTGGGTAAGATATGACTGAACTCTCTTTTATTAATTTCAGATTGCGTCTGGTTAGCTACTAAAAGGTCTAATTAGTGTTCTTATATATAAGTGCTTTTCAAGACAATTTTCCATGATTTTCTTTATCTCATTCCTTTGTCTATTTTTAAGTCTGTCTGTCTGTCTCTGTCTCTGTTTCTCTCTGTCTCTTACACACACACTTTCTGTATTTTTATCTATCTCTTTCCCTCTTTCTCTCTACCCATTTCTATCTATCCCTCTCTATCTAATTATCAATCTATCTACTTATTTACCCTTCTTTCGCTTGGTCTTTGTCTCTTTATTATACTTCACTCGCAACCTGCCTCTCTCAGTATTTCTCTTCACACACACACACATACACACATGCACATATATTTCAGTCTATATATCTATCTTTCTTTCTTTCCATTTATCTATTGATATCGGATTAATTATTAATCTATCTATATACCGGATATCTGTGTCTATGCTATCCAGTTACCCTGACTAAACATCCGAATCATATTGATTTCATTACATGTTAAGAAAATATCCTTTACATAATTATTTCATAGATCCGGCCAAGAATATTCCACGCTTCAATTTGAAAACATTATTAAAACATTACATAAAAAAATAAAATATCCATCCCCACCACCCCACCCCCTCCACTATTGTTCCTTGCAGGGTACCAGACAGGCTATCCCGAGAGTCCTTTGTGCGATATCCACCTTCCTGAGGGATGGTACCGCTTCACATCCAAGGCTGGTGGGGAGATGCCCACAACTTGCCCTGCCAGGCTCCACTGTGGTACAGTGGTTCCCATCTGGATGAAGGGTACCCATCCCACTGTTGGAGGTAATATTTGTGAGAGAAATATATCATGTTTTGAGAACCCTTGGCACAGTGGTTGTTTAAGTTGTTGTTGAGTTGGTTTAACGTCCAACATCAGCACTATTAGGCTTGCTGTTCCAAGACTACGTCTGACAATTTTATGTGCTGCCACACACTAGACAGGGCGGGGATTCCATGACTCCTGTCTCAGTTTTTCACATTATACTGACACCGACCCAACCAGTAGTGAAATCGCCAGGGCTCGAATTCTTACCTTTTGCGTCGGAAGCCGATGTTTTACCCCAGGATCACCGTGCCCCCCTTGACACAGTGGTACCTGTCTAAATTAGGTTGTATCTTCGTCCTATTAACCGTTTTAGGAACCCTTGTAACAGTGGCCCCGTATCTCAAGCATTTCCATTGTAGGCCTGGCATCTTTATCTGCATGCGGAGTGCCCACGTAAATGCTGCAGGTAACTTGGTTGTAGACTCATTTTGCTAGCCGTCTTGGCAACACTTGTAAGAGTGATCCAGTGTTATATCTGGATGTGGGGTCTTCACCTTAATGGTGCATAATGTGAACGACCGTATAATCTTAGAACCCTTGGCACAATGGCCCCAATAAAGATTCGGGTTATCCATACAACTGTTCCAGGTTAGGTTGTTGAATACTCGTCGCACTAGCAATCTACAGAGTCGTAATAGTGATATCTCCAGAGCGTTTGTGAAAATAGTAAATATTATGATGCAGGCAAACAAATCCTACTGTTGCAGCTAAGTGTTTGATTGGTCATCATGGTAACCATGTTTTGAGAATGCTTGCAACACTTGTAACCATCTGGACGCTTTGTACCCGTGCTTATTTTTCAGGAGGTCGAGATTCTTATTATTTATCATAGTTTGAGAACCCTTAGCACGATAGTTCCGATACAAAGTGTATGCAATATACCCATCGTGCTATATTTGCGTCACCCTAAAAGATAATGCCGTCAGGCCTCCCTCGATTGGGTATCGCTGCGCTTTAATTTGGGTATAGCTTTTCTACAATATGTAGCTTGTTTAGTGTAAAACATTACTGAGATGATACCCGCGGCTTGATTATTACTTACGCCTCATCTTTAACTCAGTGAAAATCTATCTTCACTGTATTTAAATATTGGAACGTAAAAATATTCAAAGCTTACTATTTAAGTACACCAAATAGCTAGAAAATGTATTGAATGTTGATGAAAAGGAGCTATTTAAAGTGGCAATGTTATCAATACATGAATTTATACATTATTTACAGGCAATATCGTGCGACGAAATACAATATCGTTACTGAATATTTTATGATATTATAATTATAGACCCTTTACTTACATCTAAATGAAGCCAACCACTTTACTCAGGTTTGAAATCATAAATTACACAAACCCCAAAAAAGTTTCCAAACACTTCAGACAATTTTTTAAAATTGATATGGTTTAAATAGTCTGTAAAAAGTTAGTTTTTGCATCTCAATTCCCCGTGGAAGACAAGACCGCTGCAACTCCCTCCAACAAAGTCGGCTCTAGCTTGTCCTCTTCAGCTAGGCCCATGTGATACCGGCAGCTTTTATTTCGGCACCGATGCTCAACCGTCAAGTCTGCTTCAGGAGGCTGACCTTGCCTTTTACCAAAAATAATCGAATCTAATATAACACATTATGAAGAGCACAGTGGGGAAACTATGGTAGCCACAGATTGTACGTTTTGAGCACATTAAATTTTAAAGTTTATAGTTTTGCCATAGTATGCTGTTTTAAAAGACCATTATTATTAGAGCACTACCGTTGTTATAGCCAGAATTAGTTACACTGTAACGATCTGTAGCAAGGGAGTAATCAGGCAATAAGGCTAACTTGAAAAATAAATTTTTGAGACAACCGTCGTTTTTTCTCTGTACTCTTCATATGTTATTGTAAGACTTACTGAGCTTACTTAAGGATCAAATCAACCAACCAATCTGTTTATTCTCTTCTAGATGATATCGTGATGCGGGAGGCGTGCGGTAACTTCAACAGCGGCAGTGGATCAGCCAATCCGTGCTGCGAGCACAAGGTGGACATTGCCGTAAAGAACTGCACAGGCTTCTATGTGTACTACCTGAGTCCCACCCCGTCCTGCCCTGTAGCGTACTGTGCAGGTGGGTACTGTGGGGATATGGTTTTGAAGAATATTTAGAGGCAGGGGTGGAACGAGGTTCAGGCGGATATATTATAAAGAGGAGAGATAATGAGGGACTAAAATGGCATCACAGAAAGAGAGAGAGAGAGAGAGAGAGAGAGAGAGAGAGAGAGAGAGAGAGAGAGAGAGAAAGAGAGAGAGAGAGAGAAGATAATGAGGGACTAAAATGTGATCACAGAATGTGGAAAAGGATTAGAGAGAGAGAGAGAGAGAGAGAGAGAGAGAGAGAGAGAGAGAGAGAGAAAGAGAGAGAGGGAGAGAGAGAGAGAGAGTTTAAAAACAGCATCACCGAAAAACAACAAAATAAAAAAGAGGAAAAAAGAATGATTGGAAGACTTAGAGCACACACAAAGAGACAAAAAACAGCAAGTCAAAATAAAAACAAGTAAATATTTATGGGCTATGTACAACTCATGAGAATAGACAGTCGAAAATTCTAAGTACAACCTACGTTTCAAGATCATTTCTACCACAGAGACTACAAGAAATTATTGGGTTTTTTTCACATTAAAGCTTCAATAGTGGGAATTAATATACCTTTTGTTGTTACTTTTTCCCCCCAGGTGACATCGCACCCTGTCCTCTGGGCCAGTGGTCTCAAACTGGCTTCGCTCCTTGTAAAGGTGAGATACAGAGTTGGCTGCTTAACGTTTAATTAAGAATTGTATAGATTATATTGTGGTCGGGCCCCAATTCTAACATCTGACAATTGTACGTGATATTAAGCAGAGTCAGTACAGGGCAATCTCGACTACTGTTTAGTCGATTACATTATACTGATATCAATCCAACCAGCAGGGGACGAAATGGACAATTGAATTTTGATTGCTTGTGGGTTTCGAATCAGTAACCTCTCGATTAGCACAACAACGCTCTACCATTTTAGCCAGGTAGCTCAATATATCCATGGACATATTGGTTCGCAGAATATATTTTATTAATTGTCCTACACCAATCTCCCTCTCAAAACCAATGCATTTATTCTCTTACCAACTAATAAATCAACACTTTATGTATTTAATAACAGTAACATTTTCAGATCACGACTAACTCTTGTTGTACATATTAATCTCATATGTAAGCACATCTTTGTGTATTGCTCTGTACAACTTCTAATTTAATATTATTATCATAAAGGTTTTTAGCTTTTTAGATTCTAAAAAGTCCCCCCCCCCCCAAACAGTGCATCAACACAGACATAGGCCTTGAACCATGCCATGTGAATAGGTACACCAAACTTCAGACGCCCATTGTCAACTGAAGATTCCACCGACACAGACTGGCCCAAACATAATATATCAAAGCATCAAAGAATCAGTGAATAAATCAATACTTTCTTCCTTCAACGAATTAGTAAATTAAATATTCGTTATTGAACTAATAAATGTATCATTCCCTCGCCCAATATAACTATCTTCCTTCCAATGAATCGATGAATCAATGTTTTCCTAAACCAGCTGATACTGCATTTACTCAAGAGTAGTACTATTGATACAAGATTGGTATTTGTAGTAGTAGTAGTAGTAGTAGTAGTAGTAGTAGTAGTAGTAGTAGTAGTAGTAGTAGTAGTAGTAGTAGTAGTAGTAGTAGTAGTAGTAGTAGTAGCAGTAGCAGTAGCAGTAGCAGTATAAAGTAGTGGTAGATAGCAGTAGTATCTTATGGCTACACCAAGATGTTTGCGTTTCAAAGGCAGCCTAAATTTCATCTGATCTGTTTGTCCATCAAGTTTTGTTATGTAACAGTAAACGATTATATTATGATCATTAATATACATGTACTCGATCTATTAATAAAACCTCACACTTATAATCCAAACCTTAGACGCCCACCCCCAACTGAAGACTCGTCCAACACTGACCGGACCCATCATACAGAACAACCAGTCATTCCAGTTCCAGTGTGAGATCAACTGGCCAACAATGGACCCTGACCAGCGCTTCGAAGTTGTCTGGACGTTCGAGGGGAAAGAGGACCCCAATATCCCTGCCAGGATTCTACAGGACCCAGACAGATCCGCGTTTCTGGATGGCAGGTTACTCAGAGGACACCTCAACTCGAACGTAATCTTTAACATGATGTTGTGTTAGTTTAATGTTGGTTGGATGGTTGTTTCTGAATCATCAGCAGCTACTCATTAGATAGGCCAACTCCAATGTAATCTTTGGTATATTAGTTTGACGTTCCTTGGGTGGTTGTTCCTTAACCGCCAGCAACAACTCAGAGGAGAGCTCAACTCTCAATGCAGCCTTTGATATATTGGTTTGACGTTGCTTGGGCGGTCGTCTCTTAATCGGCAGGACCGACCGAGAGTAAATCTGAACACCCACGTAATCTTTGATA
This sequence comes from Elysia chlorotica, assembly GCA_003991915.1. Classification (NCBI taxonomy): domain Eukaryota; kingdom Metazoa; phylum Mollusca; class Gastropoda; family Plakobranchidae; genus Elysia; species Elysia chlorotica. The sequence goes on from RQTK01000515.1 coordinate 127,802, forward strand.
TAATTATTAGTTTGATGTGTCTTGGATGGTTGTTTCATATGAACTGTCAGTCTTTAGTCATGAAACGCGTCTATATTTTAGTTTTTATGCTTCTGACGCTGGACGCTAAGCAACAGAACAAACAAACAACTGGGTGTTCCTAAATTAATGGTCACACGCACACTTTGTTTTCCTACCTTTTGTGAAGCAAGGGGAGAGGGGAAATGCTCACATGGTAGAGGGTTCGTCTCCAGATCGTGAAGTGCACGATCAGCAGATGTATTTTTCCGATGTTGTCCCCTGTAACTGGTTGGGTCGGCTGAGACAGGAGTCATGGTATCCCCGCACTGTCTCGTGTGTGGCAGCACATAAAACTGTCAGACGTTAGTCCTGGGGCTCTCCACAATATAGCCCCAAATCTTTAACATGATGTTGTGTTAGTTTATTGTTTCCACGGTGGCTGTTTCTTAAAGGTTTGCCTTTACTTAGAGGTTACCTCAACTCCCACGTAATCTTTAAAATTATATTTTGTTAGTTTGATGTTGGTTGGGTGGTTGTTTCTGAAATGTCAGCATCAACTATGAAGACACTTAGGGTTAATTTAATCTTAATCTCGTGGCAAGCCTTCTTTCTCTTATATTATTATGACGAGAAGAAAACTACGTTTTGAATGTGCATTCTACACCTTAAGCCAAACGTAATAGCGTTAAACTAATATAATAGAATTATTATTACGCTAAACCAACCCAACTCCACCCAACGTCTGTTGCTCAATTTAGAGAGTATTGGCTATTTCCCCTTTCTCCACTCTACGACATTTCAAAAAAAAAATCTCAAAGTTTTACATAAAAAAGCAGCTCTTTTTTGCAGAAGAGAAAAATGATCGTCAACTTTGAATAGCATTTTCCTAGCGGAGTTTAGGGAAAGTAAAAACAAAGGGAAACGATTAAAAAAAAAATACAGATTTAAATATAAACGCGAAGTATCAGATGTCGACCAAACTTTTTTGACTGTCTCAAACATGCCAGAAAAGTTTTTAAATACATTTTTTTCATCATAAATATGCAGAGTAATTATAATAATTATAATTACAATAATTACAAAAAAATGAAAATACCCGATCATAACTCTCAGTAAAAAAAAAAAACAAATATTTTTCTTTTATGTTCGTGTCCAGCTGGGATGTCAAGTGAGGACGTTCTATGATGGTAACCAGGCACACAAGAGCGGAGTGCTCCAAAGCAACACCTTCTACGCAGGCATCACGGTAATACCACAGACTATAGATTTAGCGAGACACCGCACAAATAGAGTTGACAGTGCTTTTGGTGCTGGGACCGAGCGTGGCGTGTGATCATTCTCTTTGTTTAAATTAAGATGGCTAAGACTGAGGTTTTATGATGTAAGAAAAAATTGAGCAACCGTCTTAATTATCTTGAGCCATATATGCACAATCCTCGTTAATAAATAAAAAAAAGCCCCTCGCTATTTTGCACTGTCTGGTAATGCTCTTTTTAACATAATGAGTATTTATATCTCATGTGTTTTAGTTGTGAGCCCTAATTTAAACCTAGTCAACATAATAACGGAGATTGAACTTAAACAAATCGACCACTGCAGTTAAACAAATTGCTTTTTATTCTAATGCGTTGATTCATTAAGTAGAAAGTATAAAATATAGTAAAAAATCACTATAGCTGAACCTTGGCAAATTGGTTGTCATCGAGAAAGATAAGCAGTAACTTTATGTTTTACCTAATGAAGCTCATTTATTAAGTAAAAAATCAACATTTTAAAGTCACTCATCCCTGATTTAGTTGGTTCCATAACTACAATTAAATAGAACAAAATCAATTGTTTCTACAGATGAATCCAGCCAAACTGATTGTTAGCGAGAAGGATTTCGAAGAAAAGATCACCATAGAGTCGACCATACCAGTTCTGTGTGACCACAACACGGAGTGCTGCATCACTTTCAAACTGGACACGGATGCTACAAGTGGTCAGTGGGAGGAGTCAATCAGTCTCTTTCATATAATAGAAAATATAAACATACACACCTATATAATAAATAAATTATATATCTGTATATTATATATAAATAATATTTATATTATACTCTACGTATTGGCGTCCTACGTTGTTTGTCAACGTGTTTTTCTGTTGCCTTTATCTCGCGTCTTTTCTTCTTTCTTTTTCTTCATATTATTATTATTATTATTATTTTTATCATTTATGACTATTTTAATTATTTATATTATTATTATCCCTGCTTTAAAGACATTTCTGTTCAGTCGATGTGCGACTACAAACTGTGCGACAAGGACTGGGATGCGTCCAGAGGTGTCGCAAGTATCGAGGTAAATAATTAGACAAATACACATGTGGGCTTTATCAGTGAGTTTGTTTGTTTTACGGCACGTCAGCACGGTAACGGCTATGTTGTGGGCTTTATCAGATTGTTGTTTTGATTCTTGTTGCTTTTAATGCATTTCCTTTGCTTTATATCAAAATCTTTTAAGAAGAGTTTGCAATTGTCATTTATATGATGTATTAACCCCTGTAGAAATCAGATGGTAATATTAAAAAAATATTTTTGACCAATAAGGAGGAAACTTACAAAAAGGTCTTTAAAAGTTTTCACTGCGTGCATATTTTTTTTCTTTGTGTTGTAATGCATGGTTTGTTTCTACCTAAGATTGTGGCTTTAAAAAAATTGTCTATATACATGTTAAACAACAAGGGAAAACAATTGTTGCATTTAGGACTCAGATTCACTCAGCCCGACTATTGTGTTGTTTGCATATTGGAGTCTCTTAAGGATTCTAAGATGTAAATATACAGCGTCCACCACAGTGTCGCCTTAAATGTTATGGGTAAACGCTGTATAACAAGGCATTAATATCATTTATTACAGCTGCATGCACCCCTTCAATATGGATGTCCTCGGACAGTTAATTTTATAACCATCCGTCATTTCTCTCTTAATTTATATGTATTTAAGGCGTTCACGTTTTGTTTTGTTTTTCATTTTGCCGCGTGTTGTCTCCAACCGGTATTCAGTATATCCAGATATCGCAGATAGTAAGAACAATGTATCCCAAAAAGCTCTCACAATGATTTTGGTATGAGGAGATATAACGCGTTCCGACTCTTTTTTTTTTTTTTTTTTTTTGAAATTAGGGCGATTGAACACTATTCAGACTGTTGCGTGAAACATCTCACTGTTTCACAGTCTCTGGTATATCCAAGATTACGTGCACTATGAACGCCGATATGCCTACGTTTAAAAGTTGAATACCATTGTTTTCCCAAAAAAATTTTTTTCAAATAATACTACAAAATCCAACCGGGCCTAATCCGAATGCTGCAGGTGTGTCCCATGCACTGAGAAATCCAAAAGCCAATTTGCGCAGTACGTCTTGCGATATTAGTGCCTCGTTTACATGCAGCCTATACGGACAATGTCAGTAGGTAGATCATCCAATTTGCGAGCAGGATGTCTGAAGTTAAATCTCCCGTATGAGACATATCCCTAAAGTATTCATCATCATCATCATCATCAGAAACGTATGGACAATGACTTGTTTTCTTAATTCATACAAACGCTATACCTCTTCGTTAAGGTCCCCATTGTGGCCAACCAGGACATGATCAAAGATGGAGACAAGCAGCTCCTGTTGACCTTCGAGGACTTGATCCCTGCAGGAGGGGGGCCCTACCACAGGGTGTTCGAGGGGCACCAGCCCAGCCAGATACAGGTCGGATTCATTACTGTTTGTTTGTTGTTGTTTTTGTTTTGTTTTTTGCTTAGGATCCGACGCTCGGACTACAATAGACTACATTATGGGTGGGTTTCAAGATCTCATCATTGCAATATGTTTGTGTAGAGAAATGTATAAAAATAACTTTCAAACGTTTTATTTAAACCGATATTATGGTTCCCCGGTAAAATGTAAGTGATTTGATGTGAATGAAACTGTCTAGCAGTTTGATTCCTTAAGGCTGACGATATACCACTAACTATTTTACAGGTTGACGTCAAAGATCAGGACATTTCTCGCTGCAGCATGACTGGAGATCCACACATTCATGGCTTTGATTTCTCGTCAGTATCGTTTTAATTTATGTCTATATTATGTTAACAGGCTAGACAGTCAATCAGCAGTAGATTATCTAAGCCTGCGATTAGCTATTTAGTGAGCTTAAGCCTCTTGATTCCTTGTGCAACATAGGGCCGCAGCAAACCCCCTCCACCGAACTCGGTTCTGGCTGGTACTCTTCAGTTCGGTTCATGTACTACCAGCGGCTTTTATCTCAGCATCGGTGCTTCGCCGCCAATCCTACGTATAAGGAAACAAATCAGTGAAATGTAGCAAAATGCAGAGAACAGAAAAATAGTGAAATATCAATATTATCATCTTGTCAAATAGTATTAAGTTTTCATATACGTGAATGCCATTTCTTATACCATGAATTACTAGAACTAAATTCATAAGACTCAAGAAAGCTTTCTTTCTACGACATACAAATATATTCATAAAATGGGTCAAATCTATGGCTAAAATAACTTTTCCCACCCAACATTTGAAGCTAAATGAAAAAGGAAACGCATTAATCACAAAATTAGACCAAGACCTATTTCGACACAATCATGCGAGATGTGCGAAAGATGGAAAGACAACAAAAATCAAAATAATATGGACGTTGATCGAACAAGTGCTATGTAACCTTATCATTAATACAAGACCAGTCATGCTAACTGCGTAAATATTAAAATGTAAAAGATGCATGTGTTGAGCTAACACCGATTCGTTTCTGCATCCATAGTTATGTTATAAAAAATCTTTTAATTAATGGTATTACAGTTTTGTTTTACCTGCATTTTGTAAATCATATACAAACAACAGCACACTCACACATCAAAACAAACAGGGAAAACAGGAAATATATAGGTTTGTGTGTTTCGTACTGTTTACCGATTCAATAAACTTAACAGTGTAAAATTGTAAAGAAACAATTCCCACAGGTTTTCGTATAATTTAGTCGGTAGAGGGCAGACATTAAGTTGTGGGATTTACACCATTAAATCCTCAGTAACAATACCTTCTGTATATTGTATACTGGGAATTTAAGAGGGAAAACGAGTGGTAAAAGACCAATCATGGTATGGGGAAAGAACTTAGATAATCAGATCGAGAATGAATTTATAAGACTGCCTTCCCTTGTTACCTATTCGAGCCCTCAAATATACTCAGTCTGCACTGTGCTTTTTTGCGCAGACAAATTTCTAAATTTTCTTCACTAGAAATCCTTTTCTTCCGAAACTTGCATTGTTCAGTTTTCTTTGCATAATTGACGTTCTGCCTGATTTAAATGCATACATGTACTGATGCATTAGGTTTATATTTTAAAGGTTTGTAGCACAGTAATATACGCTTTCGACAGTTCAAATATTTGTTTTAATTGAGGAGCTAGGATCGAACTCCGTACTTGCTCAACGGAAACGTATGGTGCCCTTGTTTTTATTTTTTTTAATTTTGTTTGAGATTTTACATACAAAGATGCCTTATACTTATTAATTTTTTGTT
>RQTK01000515.1:133410-148448 GCA_003991915.1 Elysia chlorotica
TNAANNGGTAAAAAAAAACTCTTTTTCTCATAAATTATGTTGGCAACATATTGCGTGTTTAGTTACAATGGTATCATGCCTCTAGACCTAAGCGTCCATTATGACCTCTCAGCTCTATATGATATGCTACATAAGCTTATAACTGTTCCATATTACCTCTCAGTATGTTACCATTATTATTTTTCCCCTGTAGGACCTACCATCTGTACAAGACTGGCGACTTTGTGGCCTACGAGGTGAAGTCACGTGACTTCCAGGTGATGATCAGGACCTGGGCTTGCGGTGCCGTGGCCTGCATCTGCGGAGTCACCATCAGGGAGAAGAATGACGTCATCAAGTATGTAAACTAAAACTATGAGTGTTTATTTGGGGCTTAGCGTCCAACGTCCAAAGCGTTTAAACTATATAGACTATTATTGTTGTTGACGGCTCTCAAACCAAACACCAGACAATATTACGTGCCGGCACACAGAGGCAGTACGGGGATACCTGGACACCTAACCAGTAAGGGACAAAATCTCATGTAGTCACATGGAATCTGCACCGGTAACTTCCTAACTTGGAGACCAACTTAGCTCTACCGCTTGAGCGTTAGCAACTAGGTAATATCGTTGTAAAAGGTCCAAACGGTAATGCCTTGTTTTGTTGTATGCTGCATCATAAGGATAGAGCTTGGAACTTTAATGCATTGAGATCTGCGGGTTTCCATATCGAGATCAGGACGATTTGTATGGGAAACGACAATATGACTCTATCCGTAATTCGTAGAGCCAATACCCAAACAGGGCCCCCATATCTAGCGACCTGGTTGTATCATCCGTTAACGTTGTGGAAATCTCGCAAAGCCTATATTATTTCACCCCGTAAAATTATACTGGCACCTACCAAACCAGTAAAGGAAAAGGCGGCCTGAACGGCGTTCGAACCCGCCATTTCCTTATTCGTCTAGGGCTCTACCTAATGTGCAAATTCAACCCCCGTTTCAGTACGTATCTTATGACATTAGTACAACTATACCAAGATGTTAATCAACGTGTAGCAGAATAGAAATTGAAGAGGATGTTTTTACAGCTTTCGATTCACTAAATAATTATATAAGAAACATTTCATTCACGCGACAATAAAAGAAAAATGAACTGCAAAACTGAACCCCTTAAAGATAATTATCCCTCAATGTTCTTCCACTATTAAATACTATTTGAATTTCAAACGTAATTCATACATTATTTCACGGTTTTTAGTTCTGTTTCTTGTTGAGTTTTTTGTGTTTTGTAATCGTAATTTTCCTTGCATTTTTTCGCGCGGGTTCAAATAAATGCATTGAGTTAAAGATTTAAAATAGCAACGAATCAACAATAGGCTGTTTCCAACAAAACACCATGGCTATAAGGACATTAGTTTTGTTAGGCACATTTTGTTGGTTGTGGATCATAACTAGAGGGCTTAGGACTACTCTGCTTTATGTTTTCTTTTCAATTAACTTAGAACAGTGAAGTAGGCCTACTGAGCCGACAAAGTCCTTACAGCATTTTTTTATTTAATTCTTGGCCGGATTTTTACACCTCTATTCGCTTCTAATTCTTGAAGTGTGTATGTGAACCTATTTTCTATGTCCCTATTTTCTGGGATATTGGTTTTTCTAAACATTCTTTAGAGTCTTTTCGTACTAAATTGGCTACTTGCAATTTACTGAAACCCTAAGAACTTTCCGCAATTTCAACTTTTGATGAACATTTATTTGTAGTGAGCGTCTAAATTCGCTAACCTGCCCTTTGCTTCATCCAAGTAGTTGTTTATGATCTCTTATAGTGCCCGTTTCTAGCCTTAACCCTAACCATAACCCTAACCATAACCCTAACCTTAACCCTAACCTTAACCCTAACCTTAACCCTAACCTTAACCCTAACCTTAACCCTAACCTTAACCCTAACCATGCATCATCATCTTGTGTGTCGAACCCCAGGATTAACGAGTGTGACCAGGCGATTCACGGTGCCCACACTTCCCCGACCATCGAGATTGCCAACCAGCTTAGTGAGGGTACCATCATCCAGAGGTCCACGAACGGCAGGCATATTGGGGTATGTGGTCTGGGTGTTGATCTGCGTCAGTTCAATAGTATTGTTTTCATTTATAATAGGGAAACTTAGATTTCTCTGTCTGTCTGTCTGTCTGTCTGTCGGTCTGTCTCTCTCTCTCCCTCTCTTCTCTCTCTCTCTCTCTCTCCATTTCACTCTAGGTTCACACTCTTCTAGCTTCCTTATACGGTGAGAAGCTTGCTTTATTATGTTTTGTTAGTGTGGCTTTTAAGCGAGACAGAAAGAAAGAGAGAGAGAGAGAGAGAGAGAGAGAGAGAGAGAGAGAGAGAGAGAGAGAGAGAGCGCGAAAGGAGTGTGGTAAACCGTGACAGCTCTATTCAACTTTTTACCTAACCTGCATCAAATATAAACACGAAATAATACTAAAGTAACCAGCGGTGAGACATGAATAAAAAAAACATTGGAGTTGATTACAAAAAAATTGAATGGATGATTCAAATGCAAACTTTTATTTCCAAATGCCTTGTGCTTTTTTGTATTAGCTTGTTTGACAAATTAAAACTATGAGTAATAAGTACAACCTCGCGGTACCTAACAAATTGTCGTAGGCCTTTTATTCTTGTTATCTTAAGGCTAGTCGTTAGCAACCCTCAACAATGTACTAACCAACCTTTATATAACAAAAAGAGCATACAACTAAACAATCTTTTCTTAAATAAAAACATCCCTAGCACTCTAAAATAATCATGTGATAGACATACTATGATAACACTGATAACACTACCAACCTAAACAATCAATCGCGTGTGGAATCTCCAGGTGTACCTCCCATCAGGATCTGAGATCAAGCTTGACGTGACCAACAGATACATGAACATGTTCATCCAAGGTCCAGGCACTGACAAGTTCAGGGCGATGGGGCTCTGTGGAACCAATGACGGAAATCCAAGTAAAATTTAATGTTGTCATACACGTTGAAGTTGTTAAAAATGATATTGAAAAATGGCTTTTATATTTCGTATGTTAGAAAAATTTTGCTCTATGCGGCGATGAAGTTGAATAAAACAATAATAATTATATAGTGCAACACACAAAACAATAAAATAGTAGCATTTAACACCTCACGCGACATGAGAATAAATAGTTACGCTAGAGATGTAAATAAAATAAAGTTCAAAACGAATTGAAAATTATGCTTACGGCAGTAATAAAAATACAACTTACATTGTTTTAGAATGTTTTTTTTTCATTTGATAATGCATTTTATTTAGTGACGAATTTCGAGCAATGGGTCTTTGTGTAATCGAGGTTATTTCTCCAAGCACATTTTCTTCATCTCACACAACTCATAACAGTGCACATTTTATTCAAGACACAACATCCTTTTTCTCTTATACGTTTTATACCTTAATAAACTGTCCGTGGTTCATAGTCATAACATTAGCAGAGGCTAAGATGCTAACCGCGGATCTACTAAAAATCACTGAAGAGGACAAACCAATGATCCCCAAAAATGTATTTACAATTGGGTAAGGCTTTGAAAGTGATTTGAACAAGCACGAGTTTTCAATTACAGATGTCCAGAGATCCAAATGACTTTAATCTTACAGTACGCCTCTTATGAGACCTTCAAATCACAATATTGTAATGAAATGGCTATAGCATTATCACCATATTCAAATTGCCTCACTCCTTCTCCTTTTCTCTGTGATAGCTAACGAGTTCACAAAGCCAGATGCATTCAGAGCACATTAATATAATGAAACGACTATATTATTATTATTATTATTATTATATTGAAATTGCGTCTCTCCTTCGCATTCTCTCTGTGTTAGCTAACGAGTTCACAAAGCCAGATGGATCGCAGGACCCTGTCTGTCCATCCGGATCGCGGGCTTGTATTCCTGATTCATTTGAGGAAGGTTGGAGGTAAGTCTGAGGAGGACCATTTTATAGACGATTTTACTTTGTTGCTTGACGTCCAATGCCAGCTATATGATATAGTTTACAATATAGACAGGTCCCATTACTAACGTATGATAGTTTTATGCCTATTAAGGTAAATAAACAAATAGCTAAATTATATAACTTTCTAAATTCTAAATCTCTCTAAATTGAAAGACATTACACTCCAGTTTCTTATGGTAAACACTATACAGTTATCCACAGTTTAGACTTTCGTCCTGTGTCTCTGTGGATTTCACTTTTTCATCATTCCTTTTTCCACATACGTTATATATATACATGTACAACAAATGCCTCTCTGATTCATCATTTTCCCTATCGGCTGAGACAGGGGTCATGGTATCCCCGCTCTGTCTCGTGTGTGGCAGCACATAAAATTGTCAGACGTCAGTCTTGGGACCCGTGCACAATATAGCCTATATAGTGCTCATGTTGGACTTAAACAAATTCAAAAATAAGAATCAACAACACCATCTCCACACAGGTCAGCTCCCAGGGACAGTCTGTTTGAGACCGTCCCTCCACTGCTGCCCGCCCAGCCTCAGATCAAGTACTGTTCCTGTAAGGACAACCACCACGGGTCCCCCGCGATAAACTGCACCATCAGAGCCAACACGCCAACCACCAAGGCAGCTGTTAGTACCACCAGAGAATGTGAAATAGTGTTAAATCCATAGTGTTCGTAATAAAAAATATTGATGACAACAACAATAACAATAACAATAATAATAATAATAATAATAATAATAATAATAATAATAATAATAATAATAATAATAATAATAATAATAATAATAATAATAATAATAAAGTTTCGTGCGCGCAAGAAAAGTAGACCCATTGTATTAAATATTATATCGTATGCGCTGTTTCCTTGTGGTTTTATACTTGTCATTGTGTTATCGAGATTGTATTAGTCAATAATATCAATGATATCGATCGACCACAATGCGCTGTTTTATCGTTTATTATAATGTCCAAAACTCAAAATAATAGTATCCATCCCAGAATCTTCACATCGAGTCCTCGACCATCGCAATTTTCACCAAGTACATATACTGCTTCTGATTACCTTTGATCTTAGTGTCGCCGTATAGGACCCCCCAGGGGAACCTAGGAGACGTTAAACCCGGAGAGAGGGAGAGAATTCTCTCCCTCCCTCTATAGAGAACACTTTGATCTTAGTCTACTTTGTATTGACCATGGAATAGGTCTTTATGCTATCATGTGTTCCTATGTGCGTTTACAATTACAAACAAGGGAGGTAGATCTAATATATCTGTTATTCGTCCGAAGATCGATCTATCCATCTTAGCGCCCAACCCCCAACCCTCGTTAGTTTTTCGTGAATCCCGTGCATTAATCTAATTTTACAAACAAAGGCTCTAAATGAGATCTAATTTGTCGTTTATTTGTCCAAACTATGTCGATATCCCAATCTTTCCATTCAGCCCTCGGCTCATGTCGTCATTTTCAACTAATGAAACTTATTGTTCTTATATGTCCTTGACATTGTCCACCATTACTACTGCTACTACTACTACTACTACTACTACTACTACTACTACTACTACTACTACTACTACTACTACTACTACTTTTACTACTACTACTACTTTATATATATATTTTTACTACAAGGATTATTTGTCTTTAAAATATCTCTAATTATTTCCAGTGTAACGGTTGCCCTACAGTGACGAACAGATTCAGACCAAACTTTTTGGCAGGAAAATCCTGGACAAAGCGAGATGCAGTCTTCGAAGATGTAGACCTTCCTGATGCACCTTATGTACAGACAGACCTTCCAGGTATTTTGTCAACCTCTGTGGAACACTACACTCGATTGCTGGATTGTCTTGGTTGTGTAAAATTAACTGTGCTGAAGTCAACAATCCTAGTAAACAGGAAATTCTGTTTAACGTTCAGCTTATAAAATATACTGAAGGCTTTATGGAAGCCACTCTCTCCTTTTATTTCAATTACGAAGAATTATTAAAGTGCAAGTTAAAAATCATGGGGCGGAAAGTGTAGCTTGAGAAGCGCCATAATCCTTCTTATTTTTTATAATAATTATTGAGACGACGCGTCATGGGCCTCCTTATTTTTTTTATTTTTAAGACGCGCTGAAAGCTAGGGCGACGTTGTACTTATAGCCCATGGAATGCAATTTAGATAAAAGTAAATCGTTTCATTCATTTGTTTTTCAACTAGTGCATTTCTTTTGTTTCGAATCACAGAAACATGTTTTGAAAAGCGAGGTCTCCAAATTTGTAATACTGAAGAAAAAAAAACGGTGATTAGCTTTTGGAATTACAGGGAAATTCTTTCTTATACCTATTGTTTAGTGTGTCTACTTTTCATTATTTGGGATGTTATGCGTTGTTGTTTTTATACAGTTCATTATACATGTATTTTAATTCACATGATTTTTTATATTATTTTTTTTATGTGAAATTTCTCCTAAAGAAAAAAAGCGCTTTACTTGTAACAAAAATGAAGTATTTAAGTCGACATATTTATGGTATGGTTAGATGTATTTTTCTGTGCATGTTGATATTTTAAATTTCGAATGTATCAAACAATCATCTGATCTACCCAGGGTCGTTTTTTTTTTTTTAGCAATGGCAAAGATGGTTTTTATATTTTTCATTTAATAAATACAAAAGCCTTTTTCAAACAACAATTCTTTCAACCCCAAAAAACACATACACAAAAAAAAACTCAAACATTTAACTGTATTAAATGCACTAAAAGTGCTTCATCAGGGGATCGAACTGACTCGAGTGGAGTGCGTCAGTCTCCAAATCCTGAGGTCCCGGGTTCAAAACATACTATCGGTCAATATTGTAATTTACAGGAGTCATGGTATCCCCGCACTGTCTCAGGTGTAACAGCACGTTAAATTGTCAGTTATTGTCTTGGGGCCCGTTCACCATATAGCCTATACAATAGTGATGGCGGTTGACGTTAAAACAACTAACCAACCTAACAACTTTTTTTTTATATTTCTCCAGCCATTAACCCAGACCGCAAGTGGCCTAACGACCAAGGCGTCACCGAAGGCCACGCACAAGCCCTGTGTAACCAAGCGATCTATAAATCTCAGCTGGTCGCCAAGTGCAACTCTATGAATCCAAAGATCAAAGACTCCTTCTTAACTGACTGTATGGCAGATATTCTGGTGAGCGAAGGAGCAATATTACACGCATTGCTTTAAAAAGTAAATTTGACTCAAAAAGATAATGATGGTGATAATGATAATGACAATGATGATGATGAATATGATAAACTACTACTACTACTACTACTACTACTACTACTACTACTACATGATGATGATGATGATGATGATGATGATGATGATGATGATGATGATGATGATGATGATGATGATGATGATGATGATGATGATGATGATGATGATGATGATGATGATGATGATGATGATGATGATGATTTTTATGTTGATAATAATGATAACGATGATGATAATGATTACGAGGAAGAGTACAACTATTTGGTTAATCATAAACCTAACCCCTATTCATCCAACCCAGCATGGCGGAACCACTGACTTCCTGGACGCTATAACTGACGCCTTCACTACAGACTGCCAGCAGACCATCGCCCTGGAGCCGTCCAGCTATGTGAGTGATCCCGTCACAGGCGAGCGCGTCCTCAAGCCGGAGTACCTGGGTGACATTTGCAGCACGGACTGTCTGGAGCACGGTCACTGCGGGCCCAGAGGAAAGTGCATCTGTAACGCTGGCTGGGAGGGCGAGTTCTGCCACATGCAGGCGGGCAAGGGGCCTCAGCTTGATAGAATCAGGAGGTGCTGCTTGCATGGTTGTCTGTTGTTTGTTTGTTTTGTTGTTGTTGTTGTTGTTGTTGTTGTTGTTGTTGTTGTTGTTGTTGTTGTTGTTGTTGTTGTTGTTTTTTTATATATGTTGGAAGGAGGTGTTGTTGGCGCAAGTGGTAGACCGTCGATGTAGTAATTGGGAGTTTCTTGGTTCGAAACCTACGATGGTAAAAAAATGTGTTCGTCCAATTTTATTCGCTCCTCGTTTGGTTAGTGACAGTTTAATGTTACCGGCTAATACAGGAGTCCAGGTCTCCCCGCACTGCCTCGTGTTTGGCAGGGTAGAAGGATATCAGATCTTATACTTGGGGTCCGTCCACAATATAGTCTTCGTAGCGCTGACGTGGGACGTAAAGTAATTAACTCAACAAACCTTACTGTTTATGGTTGGTTAAGTTTGCTTAGTATTTATTACTTGCAACTGTGAAAAGATCACCATTTGTGGGTTGATCTCACTCACTACAATATGTAGTAACATACAGAGAGGGCTGGTTGTCAAATACACGTAATTCTGTGCCTCAACTGTTGCCTCAACCATGGAGTAGAAGAAGGAAGAGAAGATTTTTTCCCTTCTTCTTATTGGTCATTGAGTCATTGCTTGTAATATACAGCTAGAGCTGAATGATAGTTAATGTAATCTTGTGCTGCCACGGTTGATCTAACGATGGGACAGAATGAGGTGGGTTTATGTTCACATAAGTACAGTAAAGTATATATTGCAGAATGAGGAAAAGAAAGATATATTAGGTTTGATAATTTAAATCGTTTGTTTACAACCAATGTGACACTATGGAGAGAGATTTAATGCACTGATATGCTTGGGGTTCAGGACTTTGACGTTATTTTATGAAACCTTCATTCACTGTAAGGCAGTTTATTTTTCGGCCCAAGCATAATAATACTTTGTCGAAGTACCAAATGTTCGAAACACTAGATTTACATAATCTAAACCGATATATTCGCTTTTTTGCGTATTATTCTTAATAATCTACAGTGTATAGGTTAGTGTCAGAAGGGCTAATGTCCCTTATGAAACTGATTATCTTTTTCTTGTAAGTAGAACATATTATTAATTAGCTATTTGGTCTGATTTAAATATGACAGCCACAAGCTATAGTTTTACCATATTTCTGATTTTAAGCAACGTAAGACATAAATAATGAATTATTTGGTGTGACTTAAGTTTGATAGCCTTAATATATATTTTTACAAATTTTTATTTTTAAGCAACCTCAATTAGTTCGTTATACATATGCAGTAGAATAATCTAAAAGAAAATACATGACCTTGCAATATTCACTCCATACAGCGGACCTCTGTGTGACAAGGCCCAGAGACCTTGCAAGCGGGTCTTCATCGACGCAACCAACATTAATCTATCAGAGGAGTTGGCCTGTCAAATCCAGGAAATCGATGTATGTACTGCCATATGTATAATAATAATAATAATAATAATGGGATTCATGGATAGAATGTGTGTGTGTGTGTGTGTTCAGATAGTATGTGAGTGTTTTTATTAATGTTAAGCGCCATAGAGCACTACTGTGGATTTTGGCGCTTTATAAGTGAATTATTATTATTATTAAAAATGGTTGGCTTTTAAAAAGCCTGCGCGATTTTCTCTCAGAACTGAAGATAAATTTTCTTATTTTCCCTAAATTCCGCCATTAGTTGATGTATGTAGTGCCATCAGTTGATGTATTTACTGTCGTTAGTTGATGTATGTGCTACCGGTACCATTAGTTGATGTATGTACTGCCATTTGTTGATGTATGTACTGCCATTTGTTGATGTATGTACTACCATTAGTTGATGTATGTACTGCGATTTGTTGATGTATGTACTGTCATCAGTATATGTATGTGATACCACCAGGTTGATGTATGTGATACCATCAGGTTGATGTATGTACTGCCATTTGTTGATGTATGTACTGCCATTAGTTGATGTATGTACTGCTATCAGTTGATGTATGTACTGCCATCAGTTGATGTATGTGGTGCCATTAGTTGATGTATTTACTGTCGTTAGTTGATGTATGTACTACATTAGTTGATGTATGTACTGCCATCAGTTGATGTATGTACTGCCATCAGTTGATGTATGTACTGCCATCAGTTGATGTATGCTATGCCATTAGTTCATGTGCATAATACCGCCAGTTGATGTATGTGATTCAATCAGTTTATGTGTAAAGTTACATCAGATGTTATTTGTGATAACATCAGTTGATGTATGTGATAACATTAATTGATGTTTAATTAATGTATAACGTATAATTTCAAATGCAAGCCATACTGGGCCAGTAGGCCTTAACCGGGAATCGGCAGTCACCAACAATTGACAATTGATAGTCACAG
This sequence comes from Elysia chlorotica, assembly GCA_003991915.1. Taxonomy (NCBI): domain Eukaryota; kingdom Metazoa; phylum Mollusca; class Gastropoda; family Plakobranchidae; genus Elysia; species Elysia chlorotica. Next base: position 143,637 of record RQTK01000515.1, read on the forward strand.
AGTGGACATTTTGGCTTCAGTCGACCAGTCAATTTATCTATCATTTCGTTGAACTGACTTGTTCATACGGCGGTCTCGACTCTGTCTCGTTCAGGAATACCATTTTAACAATATTAGAGGTGTCGCTATAACAATCAAACACCCGGAGCTCTATCGTTCTCCCTCGTCTACAAAACTTGTTTAGACTAAGTAGTGTTGATATTGGACGCTGAGCATCAAACAAACAAACAAACAAACTTCAATCACAAACAGGAGTCCCACAGGAAGCCCCGCACCAGTGATTAAACTATGACATCTACAACTATCACTACTACTACTGAGTACCGGATTTAAGGCGTGACCCTACCAAAGAGTTGTCCCCTCCAGACGCGAACTGTTCTTAAAATTCAGGGTAGACAAGAAAAAAAGGGTTGGGGGGGGGGGGGGAGGGTGACCAACCTTGTCCAAGGAATCGAAAAGGTTTTAGTCTCGTGGTTTTTTTTTTGTTATTGTTTTTGTTTTGTTTTTTGTTGGTTTTTTTTTTTAATTGCAATAAATTTCAAATATTCGATGCAACCTCCAGAACAAGTTGAGGCGTGTCCTACGAAAAGCGAGTAAAACAACAAACCATTTGCTCACACACACAACATGTAAAACGCCTTGTAACAAACACATCATAGACTAATCATTTAAGGGACTAAGCCCCCCTCCCCCTACACCCCCACCTTAACTGGGCCTTGGCCCTTGCAACCTAAATACGGTACCGAGTATTGAAACTTTGTATGCTTAAGACCACTGTTAGTTAAATCTAAATTGATTTATTCTCCAGGGCCAAGGCAAAGCCATCGGAAAGTCTGTGATCACAGAGGCAGATTTTGTCTCCAGCACAAGGATCTCATGTGAACTGCCTGAGACAAGTAAGTGGTTTTTCACACATACCGTTGCATACATGGTGTGCGTCAAATTCACATGATGATGAAAAGAAGTTCGCCCCCCTATATTTATGAGACAGTTTACCTCTTACTTTTAAGTCTCCTAGAACCCTCATATCTCTTACGACATCCTTGATCCATCCCTGTTAGAACATTATATTTTTTGCTCTAAAGCTGCTTTTACAACGTCTCTTTAGCTTCTGGAAGAAAAAGACCGGCCGATGTTCCTATATTACGTGGCCTGAGATTAATAAGAATGTATCGTACTATCGATAAAAAGGCAGATAGAACCATGTATTTCTCAGGCCACCAATATACACAAGAATAACGATTACATTTACGATCTTCAACTTGATTACCTATCATTTTGGTGTGCGTCAAATTCACGCGATGATGAAAAGAAGTTTTTGAAAAGAAGATAAGTTGCCTTTTTGTTTTAAGTCTCCTAGAACCCTTTATCTCTTACCACATCCTTGATCCATCCCTGTTAAAACATTATAGATTTTGCTCTAAAGCTTCTTTTCCAACGTCTCTTTAGTTTCTTGTAGAAAACGAATGGCTCACGTGCATAATGATAGCCAAAAAAATCATGATTACATTCACATATAATACGTGACCTGAGATTAACAAGATTGTATCGTAGTGTCGATGAAAATGCAGATAGAGCCATGTTTTTCTCAGGCCACTAATAGCCAAAAAAATCATGATTACATTCACAACCTTCAACTTGATTCCCTCTCCTTTTGTCTTTCGTTCTCTGCCCAATCTACCACAGCCGTGTCTTCAAAGCGTTACCAGATCACGGCCACCAATGACGGCAGTCTCTTTGGAAACGGCCTTGACCTTCTTGTGTTTGATAGTCTCTGCCTGGACTGCTCTGGAAATGGTTGCACTGAGAAGGTTTGAAACGGATATTACTATGTCATGGACACACGCGGTCAAAAGAATAGGCCAAACCGTATTTTTTTGTTGTTGTTTTTTGTTGTTGTTTTTTTGTTTTTGTTTGTTTGTTTGTTTTGTTTTTTTTGGAAATATCTATAGTTCGTTTTACTCTCTTTTTTAACACAGTATAAACATAACCGTGATTGCAGCAATAACTGAGATATAACCATTAGAGTTTGTTCTTACATCGTACAAGTCCAGAGAATAATAAAAGAATGGGCTATTGGCCTCATTTTTTTTCTTAATGGCTCAAGTCATTGCTGCTCTCAAACTTGTCAACCATTTTACACAAAATGAAAGACAAGATAAATATCTGTGTACCTTTATATGTACTGTAAAAGTATTTGCCTCCGAATTCACAAAAGCACATTCACTGTTCTCTGTGTTGTTGTTTTTAAAAACAATTATACCTGAAAGGTTTATAAGACATTTTTAGTGACATATAAGCTTTGGAGAGAACCTGTAGAATTAAAAGAAAATAACAATTAGTCGTTTTTAACTTTTCCTCCACAATGCAGTAAAACTGTTATATAAAAAATAGTTTTACAGACAACTAGTGTGTAAAAATACGTTCTTAGTCAACAACTCTGACCAATAATTACTTCCACCGCTGCAGATGACAGCCTGCCACATCAACCAGGTGTGTTACGGTAACGGCCAGATGGACGAGACGGACATCAGCAGGCAGTGTGTGGTCGCCCAGAACAGGACGGACTGGACCGTGGTGCCCACTACAGGTAATGCACGTCAGTGCTTATACATAATATAGAGATTTTGTGATAACGAGGTCTATGGTGAAGCGAAGACGATAGGTAATTGAATGTGTTCATCTCTCTTCAGGGGGGCGCGGTGGACCTGAGGAAGTACATCGGTTTGCGACGTAAAGGGGAGGGGGGGGGGGGGGGGGGGGGGGGGGTGATGCAACTAAAGTTTCCTCGATGTAAGATCTAAGACATGATGGCTGATATGATTCAGTTCAGGATGCCGATAGCAGACCAACATCTTTTATTGGTAGGATAAACAATGGAGGTGTGATCATACGATACTACTTTTACTACTACATGTATACACATTATCTCCTTTATTTTTTATCCATCTATGCATTCCTACTCCACGAAGGGCAAACTGACTCAAAACGGTAGAGCGTTGGTCTCCAGATCGGAAGGTCTGCGGTTCGAATCCTACAATCAGTCAAATGCATATGTCCAATGTCGTTCCTTACTGGTTGGGTCGGTGTCAGTATAATGTGATCGGTGGAGACAGGAGTCATGCTCTCCTCGATCTGTCTCGTGTGTGGTAGCACGTAAAATTGTTAGACGTCGGTCTTGAGACTTGTCTACAATATAGCATAGTAGTGCTGAGGGTGGACGTTAAGCAACAAAACAAACCAACAAATAAACATCCCTCCTCCGCCTCAACTTCCAAATCTCACCCGCATCAACCCACTTGACCACTTGACTACTTGACCATTGTCCAGCACCCCCACAGCTCGAGTTTTTCCCCACGCTGTCCGGCCCCAACGTGGACTTCCTGATGACCTGCCGGTTCTTCCCCAAGACTGACGTGCAGGGTGATGCCACCATCACCTGGCTCGTGGACGGCAAGGAGATCAAATCCGAGGATCTGGCGAACGGCACTACAGAGGCCGTTATTTCGGTTCAACAGCTACCCAGTGCTGGAAAGGTGAGTGTATTGAAAAGGAATTGTTACTGAAAAGAGAAATACCCACAACTTGGCAAAGGACAACACCATAAAAATTACACAAACTGAAGGTTACAAAGTGCATAATTATTATCATTTCGCCTTTTAACACCTTGTCTTACAATGCCTTAATGAAAGTAAAATGTTATGGTGAGAAATATTTGACATGCAGGACCCAAAGTATAGAATAGTATCCGACTGGAAGTGCAAACAATCCAATTTTAATCCAAATTTACAGTTGCATTAGATGTCTCATAACCACACAAAAATACAGTACAGATAGATCTATATCTTTGTAGAAATGTAGTGGGCTCATGCAATAATGAGCAATCACTGTGGTGGCAGTGTCAGGAACAGTGTGAGTGGCAGCATGCCCAGGCTAAAGTCACCCTCTTGCTTCTAACTAGCTAAAAGAGATTCGATTAAGATTCTAAATATCATAAATATATCATGCGTTATTTTTTTCACTCAAAACCGATAACACCATAGATCTCGTTTTAAGTTGGATGCTATTATTTAACAGAGAATAGGCTAGGCTCTCTCGAATATCAACCGTATGACGACAATAAGTAATGTATGTTAAACTAATTAATAACAGTTATGTGTATGCTAACAGGTCGTTAATATACAGGAAGTACAGGAAGTGGCAAAGGTCGTGCTAGTACTGAGACAGCTTATCAGCATTAATTTCTGTTTTTTATGTTATTATCATTTGCTTATTATGTTGTTTAAAAAACACAGAAAAAAAAGAGAAAAAAAAATATTATTTCATTTTTTTATACTGACCACTCACATCATTTTATAAATACCAATCACCATACTGAATTGGGATACTGTCGATTTCTTAATAATTATTTAAGCCTATCATTACACCGGTTTTTTTGGGGGGTTTTTTTTGGTGCGCTCGATTATTATAAGATTATTATTATTATTATTATTATTATTATTATTATTATTATTATTATTATTATTATTATAATCCTCCTCCTCCTCCTTCTTCTTTTTCTTCTTCTTCTTCATTATTTTCATTAAATATATCTTATTTTTTTTTTATTGAAGAGAAGATGATTTAAACACCTCTTACATCTTAGCAGAGTTGAGGTCCAGGGAATATCTTAAAAAGAAAACTTGAACTTAAAAATAAAAATGCTTGGTTATAAGTCCACACTGCTACATATAAAAGAAAGATAAAACTTTAATTTCAAGCAACACATATCCGGTTACTTAGTTACTGTTCAAACTATGTGGTTCATATATT
>RQTK01000515.1:157935-180714 GCA_003991915.1 Elysia chlorotica
GTGATGATGATGATGATGATGATGATGATGATGATGATGATGATGATGAGGAGGAGGAGGAGGAGGAGGAGGAGGAGGAGGAGGATGATGATAAGGATGATGTTGGGGATGGTGGTGGTGATAATGATGGTGATGATTGTTATGATAATAATGATAATGATGGTAGTGATGGTGGTGGTAATAATGATCATGGTGATGATGGTGGTGATGATGATGATGGTGATTATTCTGTTTTTAGTTGAAGTCTTTAAAAGTTACACATTGGACGTACTTGAAACTAAAGATTACTTCAAACGACTATACATGTATCTGGTATACGTTACATGGTTTGGCTGCATTCGATCTTTGAACCGCATTTTTTTGGGAAGGTCAAGTTGGTATCTAAATATACTAGGTCAAAGATTAACGCCCTTTATCCATAAAAATGTAAGGTAAACATCAACAGCATTTGTGAAGGTTAAAGTCGACAATACTACTACTTAGTTTTATCTTCATTGACACAGACTGCCTTAATACTTGCATTATACACGTATTAAGGCCGTCTGTGTCAATGAAGATAAAACTAAGTACATTATAATGGCGAAACAAATTAGGGGAGGGACAAAACGAGTGGATAATGCGGTGAGTGATGGGAATGAATTTGGTTGTGTGTATGTGTGTGTGTGTGTGTGTGTGTGTGTTTGTGTGAGTGTGAGAGAGGGAGAGAGAGCATGAGGTGTAAAGAAAGAAAATGCGAGACGGATAAGTAGAGAGAAAGATAGACCTGGAGAAAAAGAGAGAAGGAGACAGACAGACAGACAGACAGACAGACAGACAGACAGACAGACAGACAGATACAGAATGAGAGAAAAAGGGAGAGAGAGAGAGAGAGCGTGGTGGTGGAGGAGGAGTGAGAGATCAGTAGAGATTTTTTTAAAAATAATATGAGAGTAATAATTGTATACCGAACCCTTACGAATCTATAGAATATACTGCAGAATAATGGTGTGTATATGTGAGAGATAAAAGTTTGTAGCTGTACTTATATGGAGCACATGACCACGTAATCCGCATTTTAACATCGACCAAGAGTAGAAAAACAACTTATTTAAAATTTAAATCATCCTTATCTCATCTAACCAAAAAGCCAAAATTTAGGGGTTTAACAATATAGCCTATATAGTGCTGTTGTTAGACGACTTAAAAAAAATTATTTCCACGAAAAAAAAGTTTCACTCACCTAGAGTTGCAATTTCTTGTACATTAACAATATAGCCTATAGAGGGAGAGTTAGAGATCAGTAGAGATTGAAAAAACAAGAATATGAGAGTAACAATTGCATACCGAAACCTTTATGAATCTATATAATATACTGCAGAACAATGGTGTGTACGGTGAGATAGATAAAAGTTTGTAGCTCTACTTATATGGATCACATGACCACGTATTGTGCATTTTAATATCGACTAAATAAAACCTGTTTTTTTTTTATTATCCTTATCTTTTCTTAAAATGTCTAATCAAAAAGCCAAAATGTAGGGGGTTAACAATATAGCCCATATAGTGCTGTTGTTGGACGTTAAGCCAACTCAACTACTTAAATAAATTATTTCCAAGGAAACCTAGAGTTGCAATTTCCTTGTACATTAAATTCACTCAGCTACAATTATTTTGTTGTTGTTACCTTTGTTTGTTTATTAACACATTTGCTATCAGAAATCTCAGGTTACCTTTTGGGTGTATCACAAATGTCGAAATGCCACAAAGAGACAATAGAGTCTATGTGTATTTCTATCTGAGCCAATCACATTATACTGGCGCTGATCCAATTAATATGGAATATGTTGATCTGTTCGAGACATTTTATAAAAGTCGAAGCTTTAATATATTTTTTGAGCTCAGTGTTGTGAAAGTAAAGGTATGGTAATCAAGACACCGAAACTTTAAAAAAATTTAAATGTATGCAACACAACATAATTATTTAAATGGTTATAATTTGAAATTGATAGAGTATAGTTTTTCTTTAAAAAAAATAGTACAATCAATATGATGTGATAACAAATATTTTATGATAAATCGACTATATCATTATACTCCATGGTTTTCAAACATAGAGGGCCATCTCACCAACATTCACGTAATTCATTCATGTTTTCATAAGGGTGGTAATGATTAGCTATTATACTAATTTTCTTTTAATTATTTTAAATAGTTCAGAATGAATTGCACTTTGAAAGAAATTTTCCAGCCAACTTATCGGAGTACATAATCTTATAAAAGAACGTAAATTGTCTACACCAAAAAAAATTTAATGTCAACTGTCTAAACTGTGCCTAAGAGTTTAATGGTGTAGCCACTTCGACTGTTTGCTTCTCGGAAATAGTCTTTATAGTTTTTCATTGAAAAATCTCTCTGTCTCTCTGTCTCACTCTATCTCACTGACTCTCTCTGTGTCTCTCTCTGTCTCTCTCTCTGTCTCTCTGTCTCTCCTTGTCTATGTTTCTATCTGCGTCTGTCTGTCTCTATCTGTCTGTCTGACTCTCTCTCTCTCTCTCTCTCTCTCTCTCTCCCTCTCTCTCTCTCTCTCTCTCTCTCTCTCTCTCTTTCTCTCTCTCTCTCTCTCTCTCTCTCTCTCTCTCTCTCTCTCTCTCTCTCCCTCCCTCTTTCTTACTAACCTATTTATACGTTCAAGCTAAAACCCAAACTTCACTCACTTTCTCCCCCTCCCTCCCTCTCTCCCCCTCCCTCTCTTCCTCCCTCTTTCTTACTAACCTATTTATACGTTCAAGCTAAAACCCAAACTTCTCTCACTCTTTCTCCCCCAGCAACGTGAGCAAGTACAACTACGCGTTCTCCGACTTCCCCTTCCCTGATGGAGTTCCGGATTTTCCCCATCAGTCGGACATGTGCCAGTACATCCGCGACTATGCGGACCACTTCGGGCTCACGAAGCTTGTCGAGTTCCACGTAAAGGTCACATCAGTGGAGCAGATAGGTACCCATTATTTTAGTTTTAATTCAACCGACTCACATAGTGTACAGTCATGTAAGCGGTGAAATATCCACTTTATTTGTTTTTATCTTTATAAGTTCAATCGATGTACATTTTGAAAACAAACTAAAAATAAAGCGATTTTATGGGCATTGCTTTTGCAAAATACTGTGACTCCGTTGTTTTATCAGCTGAAATACTTAATTGTTTTATCAACTAAATTACTTGTTGTTTCATCAACTGTATTACTTAATTCTATAAGCTTGATGTACAAGAAAAAGTGCCTTTTTGTACTTTTGCTATCATTTTATCAGCTGGATTTCTTTACTTTTCGTCTGATATTTTTCCGTATTTTAAATGTTTTTAACGTTTCTTTATATTGTTTTAGTTGCTGAATTTCAGTTCAGTTTCCCTGGATATTGTTTAGCTGAGTTCCATTTTTCCCCATACCATTGTGTTTTTAGCTGAATGTCCTTGGTGTTCCTTTGAGGCTGTTCTATCATTTGAAAGTCTTAACTTAAAGTCTCCTTTAATAGTGTTCTATCACTTGAAAGTATGCATTCAATGTTCCTTAATATATTATTATTCTGTCATCTTAAAGTTTTCATTCAATGTTCCTTTAATATTGTTCTATCATCTGAAAGTCTTCATTCAATTCTCCTTTAACATTATTCTATCATCTGAGAGTCTTTATTATTTTTTTCCTTTAATATTGTTTTATCAGCTGAAACTCCTTATTGTTCCTCTGGTATTTTTCCAACACCTAATTTTCCGTTTTTGGAATGTGATATTGATGTATCATTTAAAATCCCTTATTGTTCCTCTGGTATTGTCTAACAGCTTTTTTTGGTTGATCTTCTTCTCCAGGAGAGAAATGGCGGGTGACCGGGAAGCAGTTCAAACCGGGGTTGGAGGGCGAGGGTCAAGAGGTCACGTATGTGAGCCAGTTTGTGGCTATCAGTACTGGTCACCACGCGAAGCCGACCTTGCCCAAGATCAAAGGAGAGGAGAGCTTTACAGGTATGGGCGGTGGTCAAGGAAGGATCGGGGAGAATGTTCGGTTCTATTGTTAGGTAGGGCTAATTAACCAGGCATATAGCTTTTCATAACGATTAGATAGTGTCTTCTTTAAATTGCAAGCTAAAAATGTAATTGGGTCATCGTTGATTTTTACTCATGGGTGGGTATGATTACAATGAATGCCTTTTTTCACTTGAGTCGGAAAGTCGGATCTTAAAAACCGGAAGTTTGTAAAGTTTTTAGTAACAAGAGTCCCATATTTTCAACAATAACAAAAAGAAAATTGTATAGGCATAAAAAAAAGTTTGTTTTGTCAAAAAAGGTACTTCTTTTTTTTAGCCATACAGGTGGACATTGTAATACTTTATAATTATATTTACTGGAAATTTAAATTAAGGGCTTGAATGCCAAATTTAATGATATTTATGCCGGAAGGTGGACACTGGCTAAGTATATGTTATAGAAATGAATTAAAGAAAGATTAAATTGTATGTGAACTAATAGATGTTTTGATAGGTGGATGGGGAAAATAGTTCAGAATAACACACGAATGATAGATAGATAAATAAACGTTACCTAACACTTCTTCGCCACAAAAAAATCCTTTTGTAGAATGTTTAATGAGACAGAAATCCTCCTAGATCATAGCTAGATCTATGTCTTTGTGGGGAGGCACGCAAACGGCAGATTTCAGTCTTGGAACCCGTCTTTAGTACAGTCTAATTACTGACGATGGATATGTTGAGTTGGCTTAACGTCCAACATCAGTACTACATATTATTGGCGGGCCTCAAATCTGACGTTTGAAAATTTTATGTGCTGCCACACACGAGACAGGGCCGGGATAGCATGACTCCTGTCTCAGCCGATCACATTTTTAATCTGACACCGACCCAATCAGTACGGAGTGAAATCGCCAGGACTGTTTGCGGTTTGCGTCGGAAGCCGATGTTCTACCCCAGGGCCACCATATCCCACCACTGCCCCCCCCCCCCCCCCCAATTTCATGATGATAGATATTAAAACAAGGAACATACTAACTCTACTGATATGAAAACCACATCCTGTCTTCATTTCATGATGATAGATATTAAAACAAGGAACATACTAACTCTACTGATATGAAAACCACATCCTGTCTCCCAATCTCTCTATCATCTCCCTCTCTCTCTATCTCTCTCTCTCTCTCTCTCTCTCTCTCTCTCTCTTTCTTTCTCTCTTATCATCTCTCCTCTTTCTTATCATCTCTCTCTCTCTCGCTTTCTTTCTTTCTCTTTATATCTCTTTAGCTTTCCCTTACCCTTCCTCTGCCTCTTCCTTTCTCAGGTGAAATTATCCATTCCGTTGACTACAAAGACGCCATCGTCAATGGTTGTGTGGATAAGAAAGTTCTTGTTGTGGGAATTGGCAACTCGGCCGTTGACGTGGCTGTCAACTGTGTGGACGCCGGCAGGTTCGATTCGATGAATTCTTTGTTGTAAAACATACCCGATAGGGACTTAAGCCTGAATTTGCTAATTTTTTTCTAACAGTCTAGTTTTGAATCTAGGTGAGCCTTGGGCTTCAGTCTATCCAAAGAAATAAAAAAGTATACACTTTAAATTTAATTATTTGACGAATTCTAGGTTTAAGTTTTATTTTGCTTTAGTGGTTCAGCTAGAACCTTTAGAGCATAGTGAAACTTTTTATTCTCTTATAATCCCATTCTGTATATTCCTTTTTTTTAAATTAACATTTCGTTGTATAATTTTCTGATAATTATAGAGTTATTTATTATGATCCATGAAATTAACACATATTTTATTAAATACACTGACGTTTATGTTTTTAAATGAATCATAATTATTTCCACAGCTTCTTCTAACATTTTGCTTTATGAATCCCTGTGTTCTTTTTTTAATAACATTTTAAAGATCAACATACAGAGGTCTTTGGGTTAATAATAATTGTTGTTAATTAACTACATGTATCTCTTACATTTTCTTCCACAAAGATGTAAACCAGTTTGCCTCAGCACCCGGTCCGGCGCATGGATATTCCCGAACTACTTTTTCGGGTTTCCCACAGATCTTTATGCGAATAGAGTGGTTTTGAACGGCCCGATTTTCGTGCTAAACTTCATCATGGAGCTGCTCATTTGCCTGATCACGGGCAGTCCCTGGAGGTGGAGTCTACTTTCTAAATGATTTACAAAGTCCACACATTTTCATAGCCCAGAGAATCACACACAAAAAATCCATTTGATACAACATCCATAGAGACATCTTTAAGCAAGAAATGATTTTTTTTAAAAGAAAAATAAAGTGGGAAACACTGTTAACCCGCATACTTTATAAATAAATAAAAGTGGGATAAATTTTCTTTTGAAGAGCAAGGATATCTTAAAATTGTGATACATCATTATTTGCGCATAATAACACAACACCGTCCCAGTAGCTTACCTAAGACTTCTTATTCTCATATTTTAGGATCAGTTGTAAGCTTACCACAATGTTTTATTAACAACCATGGATTCAAATAGTCAACATTTTAATATTTGAAATTGGAAAGAGGTTAGCTTGAATTGTGCATTATGTGATCTCAGACCTGTTTAAATTAAATAGCTCGAAATTTCTTAGCGGAGGCTTTCAAAATTAACAGGCAGGGTCACTGCAATAAACAATCATATATAATTTTAGGACATTTTACATTCTTAGTCTAGTAGGCTCTTAGGCCGAACGAAAAAAATACTTACTCAGTATTATTCTGTCCTAACTAAGAAATTTGTTTTAAAATGAAATAGACACAGTATTACCCTTGTTGTGCAAAAATGTTTTCACTACAGTCAGTTAGGTGGCTGTGCCTATTATTTTGGGTGGCCTTCATGTTAACCATCTTAATATCCTCAAACCAGGTGGGGTTTGAATCCCAAGATGAAGGCCCTCCAGACCCAGCCCACAGTGAGCCCTACTTTGATTCACCATGTGCAGAGAGGAAACATCAAGATTATGCCAAATATAACGGTGAGTGTTTGGTAAACACGTAACATCTAAGTTAACAGAAAATTAAAGTCTTGTATAGACAGGAGTTACTTTGTTGTTTTTTTTTAATATGAAAAGTAGCGCTTAACGGCAGCAATAATGAGTTTAAACATTATGGGTGGTTTTTCTTCACGGTCTCTCTCTCTCTCTTCCCTCTGTCTCTCTCTCTATCTCTCCCTCTCTCTCGCTTTCTCTTTTCCTCTCTCTTTCTATCCCTCTCTCTCACTTTCTCTCTCTCTCTCTCTCTCTCTCTCTCTCTCTCTCTCTCTCTCTCACTCACTCTATCTATCTATTTTTCTAACCCTCTTGGTTCCTTTCTTTCCACCTATCCTCAGTAATATCTCTTTGTCTCTCTGAGTCCTTCCATGCCTCTCCATTAAATCATCTTTATCAAACCAACATTTCTCATTTCTCTTTAGTGTAACTTTGCCCAAATAATCCTCATGACCCTTTATTTACTCTGTTATACTTCTCTTCCTTGCTCTTCTCATATCCAGCATATAGACGGTAGCCTTGTCCACTTTGTCAACGGCTCTAGCATAGAGGCTGACCGCATCATCTACTGCACTGGCTACTCCATTGACCTCCCATTCCTGTCACAGTCCGTCAAAGATCAGGTCATGGACGAGGCATCCAACAAGATCAAAGTGAGTAACTGTTGGAATATTTCCGCTGCTTTGCTCCGTTGTCAAATAGCAAAATACATATTTTTTTATCCAATGGCTTAATCATATCTCTTGAAGCGCTACAACAGTCCTGTTTTATCAAAATCATATTTTGCTACTGTTGTTGTTGTTGTTGTTGTTGTTGTTGTTGAGTTGGTTTAATGTCCACCATCAGCACTATAGGCCTATAGGCTATATTGTGGACGGACCTCAAAACTGATGTCTGACAATTTTATGTGGTGCCACATGCGAGACAGGGCGGGGTTACCATTACTCCTGTCTCAGCCGGTCACATTACACTGTCCTATTTTGCTACCATCTGTCTCATGTTTGTAAACTGATCCGTGTCATTTTTGTACTGGAGAAGGCGCACTAAAACTGGAACCTTTCATATGTTAATATGCCGTTGTTGAAGTGTATTGAATTGCCCCTTACTTAAAATTGGTGGCTGCTTTATCATTAAATTATATACGTCTTCAGTGCAGAGAGGCAATGTTTAATAACTTATGTGATAATATATCCAGGGTAAATTAAAAAGAAAATGTTCCAGATCATAATATTTATTACCTTCAGATATTTCTAGCGGCTAGAACAGTTTCTGTGACTCTCAATAGAAAATCATAAACATTTCCCTGATTAAAAATAAAGCAAACTCTCAATATCTAATCTTTCACTTAACAAAGTTAATTATCAAGTATTTGTTTGTATATTTATTTATCTTGATTTAGCTGTTGTGTTTTTTTGTGTTTTTAAGTGCTTTTCCATCCATCTGTAACTACATAATATAAATACCTTTCCGTATTTTCCAGCTCTACAAGAACGTGTTTAGCTCTAGTATAGGCCCCAGTCTGGCATTCATAGGTTTCACCCAGCCAGCTTCGGGAGGCCTGTTAGGAATGTCGGAGATCCAAGCTCGATGGTTCTCTAAGCTGTGCAAGGGGTCGGTCAAACTGCCCTCCAAACAGGAGATGGATGACAACATGGAGGCTGAAATGGTAGGCTGGAGTCTGTTTTGACAATCTGTAAAATTAGTATGAAGACGAGTAAGAACCTAAAAAAAAAAGAAGAAAAAAAAATAATTTACAAACCGGATAGGCATTAATGATAAAACGGGATTTAGAAAAACGTGGAGGCTGAAATGGTAGGCTGAAGTCTGTTTTTACAGTCTGTAAATTTAGTATGAAGATGAGTAAGAACCTAAACAAAAAGAAATAGATTAGAAACGGGAGAAGCACCATCGATTGAAATAGTGATTCATAAAAACATAGAGGCTGAAATGGTAGGCTGAAGTCTGTTTTGACAATCTGTAAATTTATTATGAAGATGAGTAAGAACCGAAAAAAAGAGAAAAAAGGTAAGTTAGAAACTGGACAGGCACCATTGATCAAAACAGGGGATTCATAAAAACATTGAGGCTGAAATTGTAGGCTCAATTCTGTTATGAGGATCTGTGAAATTAATTTAGTATTCTCGAATTAGAACCTAGAGGCTGAAATGTTAAAAACGGTATTGTTAAGCTGATCTCTTATATTACAATCAGTACATTTAGTATGATACCAAAAGGGCAAGGGGAAAAACCCAACAAAATAATACTGTCAAACATAGGAAAGGCACCACAATAACTAATTCACAAACAGGAGATAGATTATAACAACAAGGCTGAAATCAGAGGCTGGATTCTGTTATGATGGTCAGTAAATAAAATATTGTTATAAGAAGAACATTAAAAATCCATCCAAAGTAAGACATGTAACGGGCACTATCAATACTACCCTCCATACAAGGCATGAATCAGAATATGGAGGCTGAAATGGTAGCCTGAAGTCCGCTGGTATTAGTTGAAAGAGATAAAAGAAGGCATACAATAAAAAATCAAGATGTGGCAGACAAAAAAGGAAGATGTTGGATCCAGAACATTTAAAATTGGCTTGAAAAGAGAATCATAGAGGCAGGCCAATGCCAAGGCTTTTCAGTAGTTGATGTAGCAGGTTCAGGGCAAAAATGTTCCGCAATGATGATAATGACAATAAAAAAGACCCACCCAGGACAAACACAATGGATCTATGAATCCGACTGTACAGTTATAATATATTACAGTTGTAAGTTTTCATAGTTTTGTATTATTATTATTATTATTATTATTATTATTATTATTATTATTATTATTATTATTATTATTATTATTATTATTATTCCCCATGAGATAGGTTTTAATTTTAATTCATTAATATTTGTTCACTCATGGTTGCATAATAGTACACAGCTTTACAGTGTTGCATTTTATATCATTTTTATTATATTCTTTCTGATAATGAGTATATGCTGCATACTATTTACGTCTATATTATTATTATTATTATTATTATTTTTATTATTATTAATTTATATGGATGCTTTTGCTGTTAAAGTTGATGATCCTCTTCTCCCTATTGTTGTTGCTTCAGTTGTTATTGTTGTTGTAATTGTTGTATTTGTTGATGTTGGTGTTAATGTTATCATCACTTTTTTTCCTGTTCAGAAAGCCAGCCTGGAACGATATTATAATTCAGCTCGGCATACCATCCAAAAAGACCCTATAATCTACAATGATGATATCGCATCAATGATCGGGGCCAAGCCTGACATTTTCTCACATCCAACATTGGCTTTTAGGTAAGGAATGTTTATGATTGATTACTACTTAGTTGTCAGAGTTAATTACTGTTCCTTAGCTTGATCTTATCCTTACAAAAAATAGTTAAGCATGAGCCTATGCCTAACTCCAACCCTGAAGGTAGGATAATTTATAATAAACTTATGTCTATTTCTTACTATAAGGCGTCCAGGGTTTATTTATATTTTTTTTCTCACAGTTACAATAATTGAGAATGAAAGAGAATTGATTGCGACATTTTAATTATGAAAAAAAACCTACTTGCATAACTTGACTCACTATATTTTCTTAGTTTTTTTTGTTTTTGTTGTTGTTGTTGTTGTTGTTGTTGTTGTTGTTGTTGTTGTTGTTGTTGTTGTTGTTGTTGTTGCTGTTTTTCAAAATGAAAATAGGGTTGCAAATTATTTTATGTGATATGTGTTCAGTGAAGAGTGGAAATGTATTTGTATAAAATAAAACTCCTACAAATAACAGTAAAGTTGAGAGTCTATAAAATCCTCAGGCTTCTGTTGGGGTCATGTGGAGCAGCCCAATGGCGATTGGACGGTCCAAATAAGTGGACTGGAGCAGCACAACAAGTAAGTCACTAAGTGTTACGGGACCGACCATTATTTTGAGAGGATGGTCAGTAAAAAAATGTTTATTAATTTTTTTTTTTTTATTGATAATGTAGGATTGGAATTAAAAATTTTAACCATATAAAAATGATTGTATTTAAGCAAACTAGTTCTTGTTTGCTTGTTTTTATATCTTAATAATTGTAAAATATTTTTTGTGATGTTAGAGGCATCACGATAAACAACTCTAGGCTAAAATTATTACTTTTTCAACATGTTTATTATAATTGCCATTATCTTTACTATCACTCTTCAAACCATCCAAAACACCCATGCCAATTTAAACTTTTAAACATCTATAGTTATTATATCATATTATAACTTTTATTTTATGCCCTTTATTATTTGCACATCGACTTCATTATCATAACTATCATTAATATCCTCATCATCATCATCATCATCATCAGCAGCAGCAGCAGCTGCAATAACACCTATGAACTTATCAAGATTATGATATTGAATATCACCATTGCAACCATCGTCATCACAATCGCCATTATCATCATCATCATCATCATCATCATCATCATCATCACCATCATCATCATCAACATCATCAGCATCATCATCATCAAAATCATCACACGCAGTAGCAGCAGTATCATTTTCATTACCACCTAGCTCATGATCAATATCATCATCATCATTTACCTTTAGCATCACCACTATTATCATCATTTTCATCAGCATGACTGTTTGGCATTACATTGAACCATAATTATAAATCTCCTAACACTGCCACAAGTCAAGTTTGAAAATCATTTGTCATAAATTGACTCAATTAAAATCTACTAAAATTTACATCGAACCTAAATACCACTACACTCATTCCAGATTCGCAAGACGCCCATCCCTGACTTATGGGTCTACACAGGTTATGCAGCCCTTGCCCTGATCCTGTGGTTGACCTATAGAGTTGCCTGTTTGTTTTGCTGCCTGTTTTGATATCACAATTTTACTTTGATCTACTGGTGATGTTTTATTGATTTTTTTATTTATTTGGTTGAAAGCATATCAGAGTTATTATTGAGGTGCAAATAAAATGCCTTTTATTTTATCCAATGAGCTATGTTCAAGAACATAGACTTGATACAAAAATAGACTTGATATGGGACCTAAATAAAACTTCCAAAGTATAAAATATCTACATTGATTGTTATTTGCCTATGTGAAATATAGTTAGTCATTATAAATTTTTTTATCATAAGTGCATATTAATTCCTCGCCACTGTTTTGTGTTGTTTTAAAAATGATTTTGTTTTTCATCAAACTGTATCAACAAATCTTTTGTTTGTACATGCATTTTTTTATACGAGTACTAAGCATAAATTGAGTGACACAACATTGTAAACCAGTTCTTGTTTCTTTAATTTATAACTTGAATTTCTTTTGCAAAATGTTGTGTTATTATCCTGATACATTTTCCCCTCGTGCAGCTCCTATTCATATTTTTTTCATTATTATATGAAATTATTTTTTTTTTAACATTGAAGAAACTTCTGATGAATTTTTGCATGTCCTTTTTGTTTATGCTATTCACAGATAATTTGTATGACAGTAATAATAAAAGTTAGCAGATATGTGTTCACAAAAAAAATCTTTCTCCCTCCATAACTATGTCATTTTTTTTCAAAAGCTTTTAATAGATTGTAGATTTACAGATTTTTATTTGAAAATAATTTTTATGAATGTTGTTTTCACAATGAGAGTAACTGTTCTTTGCAACAATTTTCAACCATTACATGTACAATATTAATGATGGGGACAATCTGTATGCTTTCAAAACCCTTATATCATTTTATCTAAAATTAAAATTAAAATTAAAAAACAAATAATAATTCTGCTGTGATATATATTATATGAATATTGAAATATTTTCATAAACTAGGTTATATTGTTTTTAGTTTCTTGGTTTGCATTTACATTGCTGTAAAACATTTCCATTTTTGTAGTGAGGCAACCAGGGTGGAATCAGGCACAAGTGCCCTCATAATTATCAACATCAATGGTATCCGTTCATCCGGCGGCTGCTTTGGCCCTTTAATATAATAAACAAAAACACAAAAATAGAATTATATTAATATATATGCAGGGACACCCTTTTCATCTAGTTGAATATAGCCCATGGCCTTTATTAAATTCTTTTGCTATTTTATGTATACCAGCTGGACTGGTTTATTTTATTCGAGGAGGAGACTCTAATTTACTAGTTTTAGGGCTAATTGCTACAGCCTTAATTTCTTTTCTTTGATGGCGAGATGTAGTTCGAGAAAGAACTATACAAGGTCTTCATACATCCTACGTGACTCGAGGACTTAAAGTGGGGGTTTTCTTATTTATTGTTTCTGAAGTCTGCTTTTTCTTTGCTTTCTTCTGCGCTTATTTCCATTCAATATTAGCTCCTTCTATGGAAATTGGTGGTCCCTGACCGCCAATCGGAATTTCAACTTTGGAAACTTTCCAAGTACCTTTACTAAATACCTCAGTCCTTCTTTTATCAGGAGTAAGAATTACATGAACCCATCATAGCATCGAAGAAAATGATCGAAAAAGAGCTACGACGGGGCTTTTTTTAACGCTTCTATTAGGCACTGATATAATTGTGTAAAGTTTTGAGCTAGAGCTCTATAAACAAAGGTAAACCACTCTATATTCACGTTTTTCATTTTCAAATAAAAAAGAGTTATCTTCGATTCTAGATATGATTGAGTTGTAATTTGTTCACCCTCATAAACTGCATTTGATACATTTAAATACACTATTACTGTTACATACCCAATATGTCCACCCCAACGTTTGTCTAATTCACCCCTGTTTATATATATATATATATATATATATATGGGGTGCAACTTACCGCCCATGAACCTCGACAATCTATTTCCCGTTAAAAAAAGGCGATAGGTAGTATAGGTGATAGATATATTGTATTGATTGAATGGTTGAAATAAATATGGATAGATGGATAGATAGATAGATAGATAGATAGATAGATAGATAGATAGATAGATAGATAGATAGATAGATAGATAGATAGATAGATAGATAGATAGATAGATAGATAGATAGATAGATAGATAGATAGATAGATAGATTGATTGATTGATAGATAAACAATAAATAGATAGATAGATAGAGAGATGACTGAAATAAACTAGAGATTTTTAAGCAATTTTTAATTTAAAATTCTTTTCTCTCTTGCTTTTCTCTCCCTCTCCCTCTCTCTCTCTCTCTCTCTCTCTCTCTCTCTCTCTAAAAATAACAACAACGACCGCAATAACAACAACAACAACAACAACAACAACACCAACAACAACAACAACAACAACAACAACATCAACAACAACAGCAATATCAACAACAACAACAAGGACGACGATGACGACGGCAACAAAAACAGCAGTACAAGAAAAACGCCAAGGTTGAAGAAAAAGAGTACTGTGGAATCCTATGATAAAATAGACACCCCTGATACAAACCTATTACAACAAGAAGAAAATGCATGGAATTAATAATTTATAGTTATGGGGTTAACACAATGTATTGAAATACCGATAGTTTTTATGAGCGTCTGACAAAAGGGACATGTTTTATAATCATATTTAACTGTAGAAGTGTTTGCTATCTGAAATAATATATGGTAGGTACTTTACATTTTGTTTTTATCTACCTCTGTTACGTATGATATGAACATGGAAAAAATGCGATAGTGATATAAAGGATAAATAAGGCCTTTATGACTTGAGAGTGAAATTTTATGCGCGTGGATCTAAGCGTACATAACTGGGACCATATGACCTTTCAGGCGTGGATAAATGTTTCATATCCAAACAAACGGACCCAGTGGAGTGAAAATGTGAATTTCAATGTCTTTACATTATGCTTTGTAAGTGACATGCACAGAAGCTTTAACATAACCTTATGAATCTAGAGTTCGGTGTATTACAAATATTATCGATTTTATGTTTATTCAAAGCCATAAACTATCATTAACCGCCTCAGTCACAGCTTTGAATTTCAAAATAAAAGAATCATAAATAAAATGGATATTAAAGAAAGTCTCTCAAAACTTTCTACGGCATGAGTGTTATATAAAAATAAGAATATTTGGCTAACATTTGTAAAGTGATTTGATATTTTTTTTTAATTTAATCTAATAACGTTGAAACATTCAGTCTTTACTAGACACTTCTTGTTGCTGTTGTCGTTGTTGTTGTTGCTGTTGTTGTTGTTGTTGTTGTTGTTGTTGTTGTTGTTTTGAATCAAATCAAATGCAATAACGGCTTATGAACTCCATAAGGTCATTTTTAGGTAGGTTCATATCCTCAAATAACCTCTAGTTATAATGAGACGTAGGTCTGGCCTGGTCTATATTTAGATTTAAAAACAGTTAGGCCTACTGGTTAGAAAACCTTATTGTAATTATCATATAATGAAATATTTTTCTTAGCCTTTTTCTTTCTTTCTTTTTTTGCCACTATGTAAGTCTATTTAAGTCTATTCATATTCTTATACTATTAAATAATTTAAACCAAATTTTTTAACATGATATACTTGTAGAAGTAATTTCTTCGTTCTGAGGTCAATATACTGACCATTAGCTTCGGAAAGGGGAGGTGTCGAGGGAGTGGCGAACTTGCGAAAGTAGTAGATGGTTGTGTATCCCAATCGAAACACACAATCAGTAAACAATCTATTTGTCCAATTTGGACCCCTAGGTAGGGTCGATGTGAGTATATTTTATTTTTGACCCGCTGAGACAGGAGTCATGGCATTCCCGCACTCATTCTGTTATGCAGCACGTAAAATTGTCAGACATGATAAGAGTTGAGTTGAGTTTGTTTAACGACCAACATCAGCACTAAAAAGGGTATAATATAGACGGGCCCCAAGACTGACGTCTGACGGATTCTGTTAATATTTTATACATTTACAAATTGCCACGTAATTATGAGTTCTTCGAGAGTTACGGAACGTGTTTAGAAGACATAACCTTTAATTTAGGCCCAAATAAGCCCACCAAGTACGAGAACTGAGTTATTAATGCTGAACTGAGCGGCTTATTCTACTCTTTTATCAATTAGCCCTAAGGAACAAACAAAATGTGCGCAGAGGGACAAAAAAAATCCAAGATCTGCAACAAGATGACAATGTAGCGGTTTCTACTTGTTGAACAACTTTTATGTTTTGTTTTTTATACTTTCACAAAGTGGATTAATATTTTCGGGAAATTGTGCGCACACGAGAGAACTGCTGTGTAGAGTTGAGTTGAGTTGAGTTGCTTTAACGTCCAATATCAGCACTTTATAGAACACAATGTATTGAAATACCGATAGTTTTTATGAGAGTCTAACAAAAGGAGCATGTTTTATAATCATATTTAACTGTAGAAGTGTTTGCTATCTAAAATAATTTATGGTAGGTACTTTAAATTTTGTTTTTATCTAGCTCTGTTACGCATGATATAAACATGAAAAAATAAGATAGAAATATATAGGATATTTAATGCCTTTATGACTTGAGAGAGAAATTTTATGTTCGTGGATAAATGTTCCATATCCAAACAAACGAAGCAAGTGGAGTGGAAATATGAATTTGAATGTGGTTACATTACGGTTTGCAACTGACATGCAAAGAAACTTTGAGATAACATTATGAATTTGCAGTTCCGTGTATTACAAATGTTATAGATTTTATGTTTATTCAAAGGCATAAAATATAATTAACCGCGTCAGTAACAGCGTTGAAATTTAAAATAAAAGAATCATAAATAAAATGCATATTAAAGAAAGTCTTTCAAAACTTTCTTCAGGATAAGTGTCATATAAAAATAAAAATAGTTGATAACATTTGTAAGTGATTTGATATAAAAAATGTAAACCTCATAACGTTAAAACATTCACTGTTTACTAGGCACTTCTTGTTGCTGTTGTCGTTGTGGTTGTTGCTGTTGTTGGTGTTGTTGTTGTTGTTGTTGTTGTTGTTGTTGTTGTGGTGTTGTTGTGGTTGGTGGTGGTGGTGGTGGTGGTGGTGGTGGTTGTTGTTTGCTGTTGTTGGTGTTGTTGTTGTTCTAGGCACTTCTTGTTGCTGTTGTCGTTGTTGTTGTTGTTGGTGGTGGTGGTGGTGTACCTCGTTGTGATTTCTTTTGTTTTTGGTAAGAGAAGCGATACCAGTCCATTCTTTTGAATCAAATCAAATGCAATAAAAGCTTATAAACTCAAATAGGTGATCGTAAGGTAGGTTCATATCTCATATAACCTCTGGTTATAATCAGACGTTGCTTTGGCTTCATCTATATTTAGATGTAAAAAAAACTGTTGCTGGTTAGAAAACCTTATTGTAATTATCATATCATACAATGAAATGTTTTTCTCGGCCTTTTTCTTTCCTTTTTTGCCAATATATAAGTCTATTCATATTATACTATAAAATAATGAAAACAAAATTTTGAACATGATGAACTTGTAGAAGTAATTTATTCGTTCTGATGTCCATATACTGACCATTATCTTCGGAAAGGGGAGGGGGTGGCGAACTTGCGTAAGGAGTAGATGGTTGTATCCTTAGACGAGTCGTAAGCTTACCACAACGTTGTACTTACAACACTAATTGTTACTAACAGTGCAGTCATCTTAATAATTATCGCATTGTATTGGCGTCGCAAGTGTATACAACATGAGAAAAAGAATCATATCATTGAGTTTAGTTTTTAATGCAGTATTTAAAAAGATTATGATTATAGATAATTTGGGAAAAATCATAATACATAAAAGTTTGTAGGCCTATATAATTATAATATATATTATTTGTTTAATATATATAAATGAATGCCTTTAGATTCATACCTTATTCAAACTCACCTGTGTACTTTAGAAATTGGCACATTAAACAATAAGAGTTTGTTGTCTAGTAAACACTGTAAAATCAATTTACACTCCTTTTGTCAAAAGACTGACACTGACACAACTTATCAAACTGCACAAAATCAGTTCAACACAAGCTTGTTCCTAGTTCTTATAACCTCGTCGCGGTCCAAACAGTTACAACCAGCAAATTGAAAGTTACTTGCTGGTGAAAGTGACGGGCGTTCAGAGTGGTCTTCAGTATGATAGGAAAAAAGAGGGTTGGTGCGTTTTAACCTACCCCTCATCACCCTCTCTCTCTCTCTGTCTGTCTGTTTGTCTCTGTCTCTCTCTGTCTCGCTGTCTCTGTCTCTGTCTGTCTCTGTCTGTCTGTCTCTGTCTCCCTCTCTCTCTCTCTCTCTCTCTCTCTCTCTCTCTCTCTCTCTCTCTCTCTCTCTCTCTCTCTCTCTCTCTCTCTCTCTCTCTCTCTCTCTCTCTCTCTCTCTCCATATAGATATATGTATGTATATCGCAGTCTCTTTCTTTCCTTCCCTCTATCTCTCTCGCTTTGTTTTTCTCTCTCCCTTTTCCTGTGTCTGTCTCACATTGCTTCTCCTTCTCTCTCTCTCTCTCTCTCTCTCTCTCTCTCTCTCTCTCTCTCTCTCTCTCTATCTATCTCTCTCCCCCTCCCCCTCCCCTTTCATTATCTTTCCCCATCTCTTCCTGCCATAGTCCGGTCCTGCAGCCCCCAACACTAGACCGGACCCCCCTTAAAGAAACCAATAAAAATGTTATTGTATGGGGCTAAACAGGTGCCGGTCACCCCAGTACGTGCCGACGTGAAAACTTTGAACTTTGTTGAAGTAACAGAGACTAACAGTAGATCTACTAACACCCATACAATGTACAGTACCCATTAACCCGTGCAAGTACCGACTTAGATACTAGATAGATCTAGTGCTTTACGGTACTTTTCGGTACTTTCCGCCTCTTTGATTGCCAAGTCATAGACATTAAATACGTGTTTGTACAGACCTTAGCGTTTAAACCTAATAACTATTCAACAGATCAACATTTAATTTTCTTTCTATTTGTTTTCTATATTTTACGGTTTCCTCTGTGATATGCCGTAGATATGTTAAAACTCTTAGCGTTAAGACCTAAGAACGATTCTAATATTTCAAGATTTACTTTCTGTATTTTTTGGGTTTTTTTTTTTTTTTACTGTTGTCTGATTTTCATTTTTAGTCAAAATTATAAATAACTTAATAAGAATTTATTAAATTAAGGTTATACTATTCTTGCTATATTTTTACATTTGTTTTAATGTCGGTTTATAGATAAAACAACTGTTATAGACCTCTGTTCTATAGATCAAAAGTTATTACTTTGTCAATTTTTAGTTTGTTTTTTTTTTTCTTTTTTTGCTATATATTAAGCCTTCTATAGATCAAGATTTACTTTTTTGTTGGTTTTGTTATATTTTGTTGCCTGATTGTCAGGTCATAGAGTTTTACGTTTGCTGCTCCGGTCCTGACGTCAGTTCTATATAGGCTATACTGAGGACGGGTCTCAAGAATAACTTCTGACCATTTTACAATCTGCCACACAGACAATATGCGGTGATACGATGACGACAGGCACATGACTCAGTCTTTGACACATAAACTTTTGAGCGATCGTGGGTTTCGAACGACTGACTTCTCGATTGGAAGACCAACGCTTCACCTTTACGCCGGTTCGCCTCCCGTCAGATCATGGGAACAACATCACTTATAACTGCTGTAAAGATCAAGGCTTACTTTTCTAAATTCTGTAAATGTTTGTTTTGGTATGTTCTACCGTCAGGTCCTAGACACATTAAATACATCAGTGTATTAGGCCTAATTACATTATTCTTTTGTGTGTTTTCACGGTTGTCTGATTGTCATTAGTCAGGTTGCAATTATAATTATATTATAATGGCTTTCATTGCTTAAATCTAATAAATATTTTAACTTACCTGCCTTTTTTGTGCTATAATTAATAATTATTATTAATTTTTATTGTCGTTTTTTTGTCAGGTCATAGACATAACGGCCGTCAGTGGTTAGACAAAATAAGTATTATATAGATACAGATTTACTCTTCTGACAATTTTTTGCTATAATTATTTGAACAGTTCTCTGATTGTCAGGTCATCGACATTACAGCCCTAATAACCACGGAAAAAACTATTCGATACCTTGAGATTTAATTTTCTGTCTATATTTTTGCTTTAGTTTTGTTGTTGCCTGATTGTCATGTGTTTGGTCAAAATTATGTATGACGGCTTTAAAAGTTGGGACCTAATATAACAAATTGTGTAAATCTAGACAATTTTTTCTATTTATATTTGGCTATATGTTTACAGTTGTTGTTGTTGTTGTTGTTGTTGTTGTTGTTGTTGTTGTTGTTGTTAATGTCTTTCTGCTGCTGTACTTTTGTCATTTCTGAATATATAATTTTATTTATATAACGATAGTTTTTGTTTACCTTTAATAAACAATTCTTTATATCAAGATCTATTATTTTAGAATTGTTTGATTGACAGGTCTTATTCATACGATCCTTCGGAGTTTTGACACGAGAACTCTTTTACAGATTAAGATAAACTTGTTTCTACCTGCCTTTTTCGTTACATTTTCACAGTTACTAGATCGCCAGACTACAAGATTTAGGCCCTACTGCTTTCAAATTTAAGACTTAGTATATTTCTATGGACCAAGCTTTTTTTGTTCAATTATTATGTGGCGTTATGCTATAATATTATCAAGGACTTTAGATTTAGTGAGAGGTTCAACAAAAAGAGCTCACGGTGTTTTTGATACGGGTATATAGCGTGACGCGCGCTTTCTCTATTTCTTTATTGATCTTTAGGCGGTTGAACAGTGTTAAGACTTTGACTAAAGTTTGAAGACGAAAGCAATGTAAAAAAATGTAGAAATAATCAATAGGATTTTGCTTTTCAGTAAGTTCTCCCATCGCCTCTTAAATGCTCGCTGCTACACATTCTTGGGATTTTTTTTCTGAATGCATGCGTTAATTTTGTCTTGTTCAGTATTTATAAAATTACAGATTTCTTGATTTAACAAATCCACTTTTTGCCGGGCAGAGCTAAACTGATAAGCTTAGAGACCCGACCAGCCAATGGGTGGTGTGGGTTCGAATCCGCAGGAATATAACCGTAGGAATAATTTAAAGTGAACTTTTATCATGGGCTTGGCCAATTAACTACAGCACCTTGTACGTTCTG
Organism: Elysia chlorotica; assembly: GCA_003991915.1. Classification (NCBI taxonomy): domain Eukaryota; kingdom Metazoa; phylum Mollusca; class Gastropoda; family Plakobranchidae; genus Elysia; species Elysia chlorotica. The sequence goes on from RQTK01000515.1 coordinate 179,001, forward strand.
TGCAGTCACTGTCGTTTGTCAGTACAAGATTCGTTCTACACATGGACTTATGTAAATACACGAACCATTTGCAAGGACAAGTAGCCTATGAGTTTGTTTCCATACTACGAAGTGGACCAACTCTTGACTCAAAGATAAATTATTTTTTTCACTCTTGAATACCTAGTTTTGGGCTGAAAAAGAAAACGTAGGCCTTTCACTCAGTATGGAAGTTGGTGCTGTCATTGAATCAAACCTAAGAGTCTGTGTCTCGTTGGAAACCGAAAACATTTCTTTGTTTTGTGAACAATTGATATTATTTTTACTTCGCTATCATCGTAACATTATTTTGTGAGCAATTGATATTATTTTTACTTCGCTATCATCGTAACATTATTTTGTGAACAATTGATATTATTTTTACTTCGCTATCATCGTAACATTGTTTTGTGAACAATTGATATTATTTTTACTTCGCTATCATCGTAACATTGGTTTGTGAACAATTGATATTATTTTTACTTAGCTATCATCGTAACATTATTTTGTGAACAATTGATATTATTTTTACTTAGCTATCATCGTAACATTATTTTGTGAACAATTGATATTATTTTTACTTCGCTATCATCATAACATTATTTTGTGAACAATTAATATTATTTTTACTTAGCTATCATCGTAACATTATTTTGTGAACAATTGATATTATTTTTACTTCGCTATCATCGTAACATTATTTTGTGAACAATTGATATTATTTACATTATACATTAAATATACAAACAGCATTTTGGATTTCACTTGTTCATTTATTTACTATTGGAGTGATATAAATTTAATAAGACTTATCACAAAAAGCGTAAAATAGAATAAATTATGTACGCGGATTTGACACTAGAGAGCTCTTATAATAAACTACTTGGCATTACAAATCGATATAAAACCAAAAATGTATTGCAGTCAATGTGCAGCACCATAGAAATATTAGAGCATTTAACACATTATTGAATAGCTAATAATTATATAATGATGTGCGTAACGAGCAAATGAAAATTTAATGCAATGATAAATATACAGCATCATGAAAACAAAATTTATAATTTTAATTGCCTTTTGAAAATAGTCAAAACTCTAAAATTAGACTGATCGCCTAAAAGAATAGAAAAACGACCTCTGATAATATTCTCTTAACATGCTTGGTTTATCATTTGATCAGAGGAAGAACCATTAGCTAAAGTTGAAGTAAACCTCTATTCAGTCAATATATTAGTGGATACATATCCAAAATAAACAATGTGGGGACATGCTCCATATACAGCAGTATTACATGTCATCGCAAAGAAACTTCAAGGATAATTCTTCAAGTTAAACATCCAAACAGCGTTTTGGTTTTCAGCATATAATTTCTTTTATATTAGTCTTTTACATGCGTACATATTCACTTATTTATTCTCGGAGTGGTATATTGCTAAATAAAGTAACTTCAAAATGGAAAACAATCATAAATGTACGCAGCTTTGACATTGGGCAGCTTTGATAATAATAAAACGTTGTGCATCGCAAATAAATACAAAAACAAATAGATGATAACAAAATTCTATATATAGAATGGAGGCGAGACAAATTACTTGTTTAAACGTTTTCATTTATCTCTGCGTGTCATTCAATGCAATGGCATTCCTTACTCAAACAGTCGTTTCACGTAAAGTTTGGCAATATTACACATACAGAA
>RQTK01000515.1:196345-208845 GCA_003991915.1 Elysia chlorotica
AATAATAATAATAATAATAATAATAATAATAATAATAATAATAATAATAATAATAATAATAATAATAACAATACCAATAACAATAACAAGAGAGAGAGAGAGAGAGAGAGAGAGAGAGAGAGAGAGAGAGAGAGAGAGAGAGAGAGAGAGAGAGAGAGAGAGAGAGAGAGTTCTCAGTTGCATTATTATCTCCAACCAAGTGAATAGCTTCATCCAGCGTTATAAACCTGAATAATAAATGCAACAGTCCAGAGACATTTCCATCCCGATTTTAGCGTGAGCCATATTAACACGGCGAGCGCTACAATTGGAAGAGAAATTTATCTTGGCAGTTGCTGCTCATGACACCAGATGAATCTATCCAGATGGCTGAAGGCGATGACACAATTGTGAATACTGATATTCACAGCCCAGATGATGGGCAAGGGAGTGAATATGACTGGTGATGGGGACAGGGTGAAATGATCCTAGTACCTTAAGAACATGTCGCAGTAGCTAATGACTCGTGAGTCTTCAGAGCATATGTTCTTACGACCAGGTGTAAGCTATCGTCACATTGTACTTACTGCCCAGAAGTTCAACGTTTCAAGATCATACCTTCAACGTCATTAGCAGTATTGTACAATGAAAGGACCCAGAAGTTCAACGTTTCAAGATCATATCTTCAACGTCATTAGCAGTATTGTACAATGAAAGGACCCATAAGTTCAACGTTTCAAGATCAAACCTTCAACGTCATAAGCAAAGGACCCATAAGTTCAACGTTTCAAGATCAAACCTTCAACGTCATTAGCAGTATTGTACAATGCAAGGAACGTTTCAAGATCATACCTTCAACGTCATAAGCAGTATTGTACAATGAAAGGACCCATAAGTTCAACGTTTCAAGATCAAACCTTCAACGTCATAAGCAGTATTGTACAATGAAAGGACCCATAAGTTCAACGTTTCAAGATCATATCTTCAACGTCATAAGCAGTATTGTACAATGAAAGGACCCATAAGTTCAACGTTTCAAGATCATACCTTCAACGTCATAAGCAGTATTGTACAATGAAAGGACCCATAAGTTCAACGTTTCAAGATCATACCTTCAACGTCATAAGCAGTATTGTACAATGAAAGGACCCAGAAGTTCAACGTTTCAAGATCATACCTTCAACGTCATAAGCAGTATTGTACAATGAAAGGACCCAGAAGTTCAACGTTTCAAGATCATACCTTTAACGTCATAAGCAAGTATTGTACAATGAAAGGACCCAAAAGTTCAACGTTTAAAGATCAAACCTTCAACGTCATAAGAAGTATTGTACAATGAAAGGACACAAAAGTTAAACGTTTCAAGATCAAACCTTCAACGTCATAAGAAAAAAAAAACAAAAAAAGGACCCAAAAGTTAAACGTTTCAAGATCAAACCTTCAACGTCATAAGAAAAAAAAAAAAAAGAAAGGACCCAGAAGTTCAACGTTTCAAGATCATACCTTCAACGTCATAAGCAAAGAACCCAGAAGTTCAACGTTTCAAGATCAAACCTTCAACGTCATAAGGAGTATTGTACAATGAAAGGACCCAGAAGTTCAACGTTTCAAGATCAAACCTTCAACGTCATAAGCAGTATAAATAATATTATATACATACACACACACACATAGGTGTACATATATGTATACATATGTGTATATATATATAAAAAGAGACAGAGAGAGAGGGGGGAGAGAGAAAGAGAGAGAGAGAGAGAAAGAGAGAGTTGTTCTTTATCTTAGCAAAATGAAAGAGATCTAAATTTCGCTTATTCTGGAATTTGCAGACGACTCGCGTCGAAAACATTGTCAGCCCTGTTTTCAATGTGAGTCGTCTATAAGTGGAGTAAAACAGCATAGACCTAGAAGGCAATTGAATTTTTCAAGACCATGGTTTATGTTTACTTATATAAATGCTTATTACATTTTGTATTGATATCGTTTTAAAATATTTTTCTCTGAGCGTGCCTAGAATATGCATCACATTTTTAGCATTCTCAATTGCATTATTATGTCCAACCATTTGAATATCTTCATCTAGTGTTATAAGCCTGAATATGCAACAGTTCAGAGACATTTCCATCCCAATTTTAACGGGAGCCATATTGATAATATAGCTCCTGCTAAAATTGGAAGGGAATTTATCTTGGCAGTTGCTGCTTTGCTATTTTCAGGCTCATGACACCAGATGAATCTATCCAGATGGCTGAAGGTGATGACACAATTGTGAATACTGATATTTACATCCACAGCCCTGATGATGGGCAAGGGAGTGAATTTGACATTGTTGATGGCAACACGGTGAAATGTTGCAGTAGCTTATGACTCTAAAGTCTTCTTCAGAGCATAATTACATTCTTACGACCAGGTGTAAGCTATCACGACGTTGTACTTACTGCCCATAAGTTCAACGTTTCAAGATCATATCTATCTTCAACGTCATTAGCAGTATTGTACAATGAAACGACAATAACGTTGTCACTTTATTTTCAAATAAATTTTGCGTTCAACCCTCGAAATGACGAGAGAAAAATGTACAAAGTGACCAATGCAATCTGATCAAATTGTACAAAATAACGATGGGTGTGTGGATAGGGCAGATCAAAGCATCGAGGAATACCGGATCCAAATGAGAAGAAAAAAATAGACCTGTCTATTGCTTCTTCTTATTTGGACGCAGTTGTACACAATGCTTGGATCTTGTATCGAAATCCAACTGAATACAACGCCAGACCATTGTATCAGTTGGCTTTCAAAACCGGACGTTGTGAATGTGTGAATGTGTACCTTATAAGGCACACACAAGATCGAGTTGTTGAGTTGGTTTAACGTCCAACATCAGCACTATATAGGCTATATACACAAGATCGGGTACCGGGGAGTCTTATCTCTGGTAGAAAACTGTCAATAGGAAAGTTTCCACCAAGATTAGAACTAATGGTGTAAACCACCATTTAACCAACGAGGTGAGAACTAATGGTGAGAATCAGAAAAACAAGCTAAATTTCCAAAGCGGACTAATAAAGTAAAATATAATATAATAGAGACCCATAAACACATATAATGCCTATAGACACCCCAATGCCTTCGATCCCTGTGTTTCACTGTCCGACATTCCAACTAAAGAGTAGTGACAAGCCATTGGCGACTAGCCGACGAAACAAATCTGTTGAATAAAAAAAAAGAGAAGGATGTGAAACATGGCCAAAGAAATTAAATAGGCAATCTCAAAATATCTTTGAACTTTGCTGCTTTTGTTGCAACTTAGTTCTGCAACAAAACAAAAACAACAAAAAAGAAAAAAAATTATTTTAGTAAACTAGCCGTAGATTCTGATATTTTGCGCCCCTTGTTGCCATAATGATCAGTTGGAAGCGGCAGTCGGTAACCACGGTAACCACATGGGATTTGCGACCCATTGTTGGTTACGGTTTGATATAGAAATATATATGGAGCTTTGGAATCCATTGTGTAAGATTTTTGCGAGAAATTTTCTGAAACAGATTGTAGATCTGTTTTTAGTCGCAAGAGATTTTTTTTACTGTTGTTGGTTGAGAACCACATCCCATGGTGTAAGAAGAATTGATTCTTCTCTTTTATTTTAGTGAACCAGTCATAAATTTTCCGACAGTTAGTGCCCCTTGTTGCCGCACCGATGAGTTGGATGCGGTAGTTGGACACATGGGATTTGCAACCCATTGTTGGTTACGGTTTGACACATGGATCTTTGGAATCCATTGTGTAGATTTTTGTGATACATTTTCAGAAACAGATTGTACATCTGTTTGAAATCGCAAGATATGCAAAGAAAGAGTAAGACAAAGAGGAGAAAGAGAGAGAGAAGGAGGCGGCATATTTACAACGATATATTATATTTCTAAAGTAGCAATGTCTATAAAAAAACAACTGAGCAATAAAAAATGTGAAAAAAAAGAAAAATCCACAAAGCCCCATTTATAAATTAATCACTATCTAATATTTAGCAGATGAAAAAATTGTAGGCCCTATATAAAAAATGTCACTGAAATAAACTCTGATCATATCGAAAGAAATTTGTGAACTGAGAAGGGTATAACAAACTTAACTTATGTTACTTGAAGATTCACGCCAGCTGTAGTCTCATTAGGCCTCCTCATAGTTGTCTTCTCTTCAAGCATCTAGACCACCATAGCAACATTTAGGGAATGAAGAAGGCCTGGAATCTACATTAATGAAAAGCCTTATTAGTGAGATGGGTTGTCTTCAACTAAAAGAATAAACAACATCATAATTAAAACCCTAAGAAAGAAGGATATTATCAATAGTGGTATAGCATCAAATTACATGTACCATTTTTTTCTACAGCAGCAATGTCTTAATAATAATAATAATAATAATAATAATAAGAACGTTTCAAGATCATACCTTCAACGTCATAAGGAGTATTGTACAATGAAAGGACCCAGAAGTTCAACGTTTCAAGATCAAACCTTCAACGTCATTAGCAGTATTGTACAATGCAAGGAACGTTTCAAGATCATACCTTCAACGTCATAAGGAGTATTGTACAATGAAAGGACCCAGAAGTTCAACGTTTCAAGATCAAACCTTCAACGTCATTAGCAGTATTGTACAATGCAAGGAACGTTTCAAGATCATACCTTCAACGTCATAAGGAGTATTGTACAATGAAAGGACCCAGAAGTTCAACGTTTCAAGATCAAACCTTCAACGTCATTAGCAGTTTTGTACAATGAAAGGACCCATAAGTTCAACGTTTCAAGATCAAACCTTCAACGTCATTAGCAGTATAGTACAATGCAAGGAACGTTTCAAGATCATACCTTCAACGTCATAAGGAGTATTGTACAATGAAAGGACCCAGAAGTTCAACGTTTCAAGATCAAACCTTCAACGTCATTAGCAGTATAGTACAATGCAAGGAACGTTTCAAGATCATACCTTCAACGTCATAAGGAGTATTGTACAATGAAAGGACCCAGAAGTTCAACGTTTCAAGATCAAACCTTCAACGTCATTAGCAGTATTGTACAATGCAAGGAACGTTTCAAGATCATACCTTCAACGTCATAAGGAGTATTGTACAATGAAAGGACCCAGAAGTTCAACGTTTCAAGATCAAACCTTCAACGTCATTAGCAGTATTGTACAATGCAAGGAACGTTTCAAGATCATACCTTCAACGTCATAAGGAGTATTGTACAATGAAAGGACCCAGAAGTTCAACGTTTCAAGATCAAACCTTCAACGTCATTAGCAGTATTGTACAATGCAAGGAACGTTTCAAGATCATACCTTCAACGTCATAAGGAGTATTGTACAATGAAAGGACCCAGAAGTTCAACGTTTCAAGATCAAACCTTCAACGTCATTAGCAGTATTGTACAATGCAAGGAACGTTTCAAGATCATACCTTCAACGTCATAAGGAGTATTGTACAATGAAAGGACCCAGAAGTTCAACGTTTCAAGATCAAACCTTCAACGTCATTAGCAGTATTGTACAATGCAAGGAACGTTTCAAGATCATACCTTCAACGTCATAAGGAGTATTGTACAATGAAAGGACCCAGAAGTTCAACGTTTCAAGATCAAACCTTCAACGTCATTAGCAGTATTGTACAATGCAAGGAACGTTTCAAGATCATACCTTCAACGTCATAAGGAGTATTGTACAATGAAAGGACCCAGAAGTTCAACGTTTCAAGATCAAACCTTCAACGTCATTAGCAGTATTGTACAATGCAAGGAACGTTTCAAGATCATACCTTCAACGTCATAAGCAGTATTGTACAATGAAAGGACCCATAAGTTCAACGTTTCAAGATCAAACCTTCAACGTCATTAGCAGTATTGTACAATGCAAGGACCCATAAGTTCAACGTTTCAAGATCAAACCTTCAACGTCATTAGCAGTATTGTACAATGCAAGGACCCATAAGTTCAACGTTTCAAGATCAAACCTTCAACGTCATTAGCAGTATTGTACAATGCAAGGACCCATAAGTTCAACGTTTCAAGATCAAACCTTCAACGTCATTAGCAGTATTGTACAATGCAAGGAACGTTTCAAGATCATACCTTCAACGTCATTAGCAGTATTGTACAATGCAAGGAACGTTTCAAGATCATACCTTCAACGTCATTAGCAGTATTGTACAATGCAAGGACCCATAAGTTCAACGTTTCAAGATCATACCTTCAACGTCATTAGCAGTATTGTACAATGCAAGGACCCATAAGTTCAACGTTTCAAGATCAAACCTTCAACGTCATTAGCAGTATTGTACAATGCAAGGAACGTTTCAAGATCATACCTTCAACGTCATAAGCAAAGGACCCAGAAGTTCAACGTTTCAAGATCAAACCTTCAACGTCATTAGCAGTATTGTACAATGCAAGGAACGTTTCAAGATCATACCTTCAACGTCATAAGCAAAGGACCCAGAAGTTCAACGTTTCAAGATCAAACCTTCAACGTCATAAGCAGTATTGTACAATGCAAGGAACGTTTCAAGATCATACCTTCAACGTCATAAGCAAAGGACCCAGAAGTTCAACGTTTCAAGATCAAACCTTCAACGTCATAAGCAAAGGACCCAGAAGTTCAACGTTTCAAGATCATACCTTCAACGTCATAAGCAAAGGACCCATAAGTTCAACGTTTCAAGATCAAACCTTCAACGTCATAAGCAAAGGACCCATAAGTTCAACGTTTCAAGATCAAACCTTCAACGTCATTAGCAGTATTGTACAATGCAAGGAACGTTTCAAGATCATACCTTCAACGTCATAAGCAGTATTGTACAATGAAAGGACCCATAAGTTCAACGTTTCAAGATCATATCTTCAACGTCATAAGCAGTATTGTACAATGAAAGGATCCATAAGTTCAACGTTTCAAGATCATACCTTCAACGTCATAAGCAGTATTGTACAATGAAAGGACCCAGAAGTTCAACGTTTCAAGATCATACCTTCAACGTCATAAGCAGTATTGTACAATGAAAGGACCCATAAGTTCAACGTTTCAAGATCATACCTTCAACGTCATAAGCAAAGGACCCATAAGTTCAACGTTTCAAGATCATACCTTCAACGTCATAAGCAGTATTGTACAATGAAAGGACCCATAAGTTCAACGTTTCAAGATCATACCTTCAACGTCATAAGCAGTATTGTACAATGAAAGGACCCATAAGTTCAACGTTTCAAGATCATACCTTCAACGTCATAAGCAGTATTGTACAATGAAAGGACCCATAAGTTCAACGTTTCAAGATCATACCTTCAACGTCATAAGCAGTATTGTACAATGAAAGGACCCATAAGTTCAACGTTTCAAGATCATACCTTCAACGTCATAAGCAGTATTGTACAATGAAAGGACCCATAAGTTCAACGTTTCAAGATCATACCTTCAACGTCATAAGCAGTATTGTACAATGAAAGGACCCATAAGTTCAACGTTTCAAGATCATACCTTCAACGTCATAAGCAGTATTGTACAATGAAAGGACCCAGAAGTTCAACGTTTCAAGATCATACCTTCAACGTCATAAGCAGTATTGTACAATGAAAGGACCCATAAGTTCAACGTTTCAAGATCATACCTTCAACGTCATAAGCAAAGGACCCATAAGTTCAACGTTTCAAGATCATACCTTCAACGTCATAAGCAGTATTGTACAATGAAAGGACCCATAAGTTCAACGTTTCAAGATCATACCTTCAACGTCATAAGCAGTATTGTACAATGAAAGGACTCAGAAGTTCAACGTTTCAAGATCATACCTTCAACGTCATAAGCAGTATTGTACAATGCAAGGACCCATAAGATCATACCTTCAACGTCATAAGCAAAGGACCCATAAGTTCAACGTTTCAAGATCATACCTTCAACGTCATAAGCAGTATTGTACCATGAAAGGACTCATAAGTTCAACGTTTCAAGATCATACCTTCAACGTCATAAGCAGTATTGTACAATGAATCAACGTTTCAAGATCAAACCTTCAACGTCATAAGCAAAGGACCCAGAAGTTCAACGTTTCAAGATCCTTACACTGCTCAGAGCTTAGCATCAACAACAGAACCCTTACACTGCTCAGAGCTTAGCATCAACAACAGAACCCTTACACTGCTCAGAGCTTGGCATCAACAACATAACCCTTACACTGCTCAGAGCTTGGCATCAACAACAGAATCCTTACACTGGCTTAGCATCATCAACAGAATCCTTACACTGGCTTAGCATCAACAACAGAATCCTTACACTGCTCAGAGCTTGGCATCAACAACAGAACCCTTACACTGGCTTAGCATCAACAACAGAATCCTTACACTGCTCAGAGCTTAGCATCAACAACAGAATCCTTACACTGCTCAGAGCTTAGCATCAACAACAGAACCCTTACACTGCTCAGAGCTTGGCATCAACAACAGAACCCTTACACTGCTCAGAGCTTGGCATCAACAACAGAACCCTTACACTGCTCAGAACTTAGCATCAACAACAGAACCCTTACACTGCTCAGAGCTTGGCATCAACAACAGAATCCTTACACTGCTCAGAGCTTGGCATCAACAACAGAATCCTTACACTGCTCAGAGCTTGGCATCAACAACAGAACCCTTACACTGCTCAGAGCTTGGCATCAACAACAGAATCCTTACACTGCTCAGAGCTTAGCATCAACAACAGAATCCTTACACTGCTCAGAGCTTGGCATCAACAACAGAATCCTTACACTGGCTTAGCATGAACAACAGAATCCTTACACTGCTCAGAGCTTGGCATCAACAACAGAACCCTTACACTGGCTTAGCATCAACATCAGAACCCTTACACTGGCTTAGCATCAACAACAGAATCCTTACACTGCTCAGAGCTTAGCATCAACAACAGAATCCTTACACTGCTCAGAGCTTAGCATCAACAACAGAATCCTTACAGTGCTCAGAGCTTGGCATCAACAACAGAACCCTTACACTGCTCAGAGCTTGGCATCAACAACAGAAACATTACACTGCTCAGAGCTTGGCATCAACAACAGAACTCTTACACTGCTCAGAGCTTAGCATCAACAACAGAATCCTTACACTGCTCAGAGCTTGGCATCAACAACAGAACCCTTACACTGCTCAGAGCTTGGTATCAACAACAGAACCCTTACACTGCTCAGAACTTGGCATCAACAACAGAAACATTACACTGCTCAGAGCTTGGCATCAACAACAGAACTCTTACACTGCTCAGAGCTTAGCATCAACAACAGAACTCTTACACTGCTCAGAGCTTAGCATCAACAACAGAACTCTTACACTGCTCAGAGCTTAGCATCAACAACAGAACTCTTACACTGCTCAGAGCTTGGCATCGACAACAGAACCCTTACGCTCCCTCCTCAAGAAGGAAAACGAATGGACCTGGGAGCAACCACAAGAAACAGCATTCACAAAATTATTAAAGAAAATGTCACAATAACCCCGATCCTGGCACATCACTCTGCGAAACTGAAAAACCAGCATAACAGCAGACGCATCAACACAAGGAATAGACGGATGGACTCGGAAAGCCGGTGAGCCACATATCTCGCACCTTGACAAAGGCAGAAAAGAGATCTGCAGTTATTGAGAAGGAAGCATTGGCGACAAATTGGGCATCGGAAAGATTTGGCGAATATGTGCAAGGGCTGGAATATACCATTGAAACAGTCCACAAGCCCCTTGTCACCCTCCTGATGTCCAAAGAGCTTTCTAAACTTCCACCACGCATCCTGCGATTCCGACCTCGACTAGCACGCTTTAATCCAGAAGTTGTCCATGTTTCTGGAAAGACCAAATAACAGCTGACACCCTGTCTAGGACTCCATCTAGCCATTTCAGTGAGGCAGACATTCACTTTTATGAAGAAATTCTAGCAATGCAAAATCAAGTTTTCAACTCGCATCAAACAAGATAGAACAAATAATTGACCATCAAAAGTCAGACAGAAACTACTGGAGTTGGCAAATACTGTGACTTTGGATGGCCCATTTACATGTTGGCCAACACACTCCTGAAACAATATTGGTCCAACAGACAACACTGCACATTCGTCAAGGACATCCTTCTCTACGACGACAGAATCGTTATTCCAAGAGAGCTGAAAATAGACGTTCTCAACAGACTTCATGAAAGCCATCCCGGCACAGCCAAACGCAGAGCTCTGGCACAGACTTCAGTGTGGTGGCCGAATATCACCAGCAAAATAGAAAGCATGATCAAAACATGTATGACCTGTGCTAAACTGAGACGAGACATCGAGGAACCACTTCTCCCATCTCAATTCCCAAACCGACCCTGGTCGCAAGTAGCTGCCGACCTGTTCCACCTCAACGGCAAAAATTACGTAGCGGTAACAGACTACGACCAAGGTTATGGTTATATCCAAGAAAGAGCCACCTAACGCAGAAATAAAGGTTAAAGGCAAGTCCATTGAGCAGATTGACCAGTTTGTTTATTTGGGCCAGTTAGTAACAACAGATGGTAGGTCTGATTCAGAAATAAAGAGACGCATCACCGTCGCCAAAAATGCCTTCTCAAAATACGTCCAACAGCAGCACTATATAGACTATATTGTGGACGGGCCCCAAGACGGACGTCTGACAATGTTATCTGCTGCCACACACGAGACAGGGCGGGGATACAATGACTCCTGTCTCAGAACGTCACTTGGGACGTGGGACGTAATGCCACTGTGGTAAAACAACACCATTCTCTGAGATCATACTCTACACTGCCAGAAAAGCGAGTCGCCAGTTCGAAACAGCGATTACTTAAATACCAGCTGCGTCTCCAAGCATTCGATATACCTGTACACCTACACCCGCACAAGGCGGTGAACAGACCATTCCGGTCTTGCCAGGTGATCCTCCACTTTTGACTATACGGTCATCAAATCCTCAAGCTTTCAACACCAGCTGCTTCGGGAGGAACATCAAGCCACCCCAAAGGCTTGATTTGTAACTTTTATATCTCAAGGAGAGATAAGGGCAACTCACAGGAGCTCAGTGTGTCAAACTTTTAGCCTCATCATTGTTCTAAGTTTCCTCGTTGGTCATCAAAGTTAAATGTTTATTTATCATGAATATAATGCAAACAAGACAGTTTGCAAAGTCTACAAAACTGTACACAAACAATGCAGAGAGTCAGCACTACAGCTTCAACTTCAAGGGGGGAGATGTAGCATTATGTTATTGAACTTTGGCCATGACTGGCCAACCTGGCAACACAAGAGATCCTGAGAAGTTCTGGCAAGCAAGATGGCCCTATTTGAGACTGAAGGTAACAGCAAATAGAACAGTTACATGTATTGTTTTTCTACAGCAGCAATGTCATTATAAAAAAAAATAACTGAATAATAAAAACTGACAAAAAAAGAAAAATCTACAAAAAAAAAATAACTGAATAATAAAAACTGACCCAAAAAGAAAAATCTACAAAGCCCAATTAATAAATGTGATTACTTTCTAATATTTATGGGATGAAAATTTTCTATTTTAAAATGTCACTGAAATAAACCTTGATCATAATTATAGAAAGAAATTAGTGAAATTAGCTTATATTTACTTGAAGATTCAGGCCAGCTGTAGTCTCACTAGGCCTCCTCATAGTTGGCTTCTCTTCAAGTATCTAGACCATCATATCAACATTCAGGGGTTCAAGGTAGCCTGGATTCAAGGTAGCCTGGAGTCAAGGTAGCCTGGATTCAAGGTAGCCTGGATTCAAGGTAGCCTGGATTCAAGGTAGTCTGGATTCTACATGGATGGAAAGGAAGAACAATTGTAGTTGATGTTAAAGTTTTATTTTTATTATTTTTTTATTCAATTTTATTTGTTTTAGTTGTAGTTGTAGTTGTTGGGAGTTGATGATGCGGTTTCTGCAGGAGGCCCTACATGTACTTGTATTTGCTTTAGCTGTATTAGCTGCAGTTAAATCGTTTATCTACTAGTGGCAGTCAATGAAGATATTGCTGTAGTTGAATTAATTGTGGCAAATGCTATAGTTGTGGTGATTGATGCAGTATTTTTTGAAGTTTCTGTAGTTGTACATGGCGTAGTTTTAACAATGGAGCATTTGCTGAAACAATTATAAGCTTTACAACAGAATAGCATTTTTTCCAAGCCAAGTTTAACATAGAAATAATCAAATTTATGTTATTTTAAAAACGTAGTTTCTTGCTTTTCAGGAATTCAAGTAGATCTAAATAATGATGCGTGTTACAAAGTATAACGGTATTATCTAGAATCTGTTTCATTTATACGTTTAGTCGTATACCATCTCTAGAAATAAAATTTAGTCGTATACCATCTCTAGAAATATAGATCTAGTTTTATAGTCTTATTATAATTCCATTATTATCCTTTTAAATCGTTCAAATTTGAAGACGGTAGATCTAAATCAGTTGCAGCCTCTCCAAAAATCTTGGACCAAATG